>JAVHNF010020668.1:5348-16863 GCA_034783455.1 Micropsitta finschii | reverse complement strand
GCAAGGTGCTGTAAGTCCCAGACACCTGGAGAGCTGCTGTAATTGTGCTGTGTTTTTTGGGGTTTTATTCTTACCTGGAGTTTGTTCCTTTCCAGCACTGTCTTGCTTTCTGACATACAGCCTTTTTACTCAGTTTGTGCAGAGGGACAGACAGGATGTTTTTGCCTAAAGCAATATTCCCCCCTCCCATATTAAGTATTTCATCTCTCACTTTAGCTGAAAGCTGAATGCCACTGAAGAGATACTATGTCAAAGAGGGGCTTTGAGAAAGTCTCCCTTTGCTTATGTCAATATGGCAGTCTGTGGAGGTGCTCTGATACAGGTGACAGAAGATGTGTCACTGCCACATGCAATTTGAATGAATTTGCCTGAAAATCCTGTTTTCTTCAAGAAAAGAATTTAAACCTACGTGTTTATTGGTGGAACAAAAATATGTAAATACAACCAACTTGACTTTAGATACACGCTCACATAAAAACTATGGTCCACTTATATGACAATCATACAGTGGTGAATTTTGTCCCCCAGACACAACTGAGAGACACAATTGCTAGGAATTGAGCATTCACTATAAAAATTGTCTCCATCCCAGTTGGTAAATTGACATGTATGAAAGACTGTGTTCCATACGAAAGATAATATTCCTTCTTCTTGCTTAGGATGTCTTGCACTTGCTGAGAGGAGCTCCTTCAGAAGTCGTACTACTACTTTGCAGACCACCAAAAGGTGTTCTTCCAGAAATAGAGCAGAGTGCCGTGGTAAGGCAAAGCTTCTATCAGTAAGCTTGTTTCAGTAAGCTTGGAAAAACAATACCTTTTCTATCCAGTTTTGAATAAGGCAAACTTCCATTTTCCCCAAGGCCCTTTATTCCATTTCTTTCCCTTCCCAGCTTCAACTCAATCTCTAAAGTTCAACTGTTTCTTCCTTAGTAACCAAAATAATAGAAATCTGACAGATGTGAAACATGTTTATCCCAGTCCAACAACTTTTTAATTGCAGTACTGTCACTGGAGTGAAACAGAACATACCCCAGCAGATATTCTAGGGATGCTTCTAAAAATGCTCTACTAAATCCTCAGACAAAACCTACAGTATTCTCAACTGCAGCTATTACAACTTGTGGGCTTGAAGTAGCTATATTACTCCCAAAAGTAAGAAGAAACTAAATAACTTTTCCCATCCAGGCTACCTCTTAGCAAACTTAAATATATTATGGTTTCAGCTGATTATTCAGCTTCTTATTGATAGCAGACTCTGTGAGGGGAGGGGGGGGATAAGGGGGGGAAGTGTGGAGAGGAAGGGGGAGAAAAAACCCAAACATTAGAGGCAGCAGAGACTAAACCAGTGCCATTAGCTGTGCTACCATGATTATTCCTTCTTCTTCAACACAACTCATGAACACATGCACAAGTATTCTTATAATGAACATGCATTTGTGTTACTGTAGCAGAATGTCCCACTTCTGGCTCCTGTCTCTCCAGGATTTCTAAAAGCTGTCCGTAGGCAGGCAGAAATTACTGCCAGGACCATCTCCAGATAACAAACTGGCTCCTGTTGCTCTCCTGCTATGTGCTCTTGACTGTTTTCTATGGTCAGTCACACACGAGTCAAATCTGGAAGCTACTTCTACACAATGAAGAGAATATAGACACAAATTGAGGCATGATATGAAAAGAAATAAAAAAGGGCCACCTCTAGCAAAAAAAAAAATAATACTGGGAAAAGTGGAATTTTGTAGTAGTGTCCTGGCAGGAACTCCTGCAGAATATGGAAGAAAAGCATAAAGACTGAACACTTACTTAGTAAGAGTACCTCCCCTCTTATTTGTTACCCTCCCTTCCAGCTACCATTTCATATATTCACATTCATATGCTTATCGATGTTGCTTCTTCAAGTTATTTTGTTCTTAAAGAAGATGGGAGATAAAATGTAGTTACACTAACCTTTCCATTATTTTGATAGACTCCAGCACCATCTCCAGTTAAGGAGTTTGTGGCAGAAACGCCAGGCAGTACAGAGTTAGGAAATAGTATGGATCAGTCAACCAGTGATGGAGGTAGCACCTCTCCAGACCTCGAAGACTGCCTGGATTCTCCAGTGGCAGCAGATTTCAGTGAGCCTCCTGAGGAGGACAGTTCAACTTATGAAGAGCAGGAAGCTGAACTTTCAGAGAAGCCCATACAGAAACTTATGACTTCCAGGGAACATTTCTATAAGCATCTTTGGAAGTTTCATCAAGAAGCTGCAAGTTCTGAAGTCTTTCACTCCCTCGAGGAAGAAATGAAGGAGAACTGCTACTCACCATGTGAATTTGGAAGGGCCAAAAGGTAGGGAATGCTGAAATTTGCTCTGCAGCCTTTCCTTTGTCTCTTTGAGGTTTGCAAGTGAATTGCTTGGATTTAAGTACAGGACTATGTGCTTGTAATCACTGCTGATTACTGAAGATTTTGCTTTACCATCTTATTCTTATTATTTAACCTTCTGTCTCTACTCTCATCTATAAGATTTTGTGTTGCAACATATTTGTATGAGTGCTGCAGTACTGTAATAATTTATGCTGTTCAGCTGAAGCTAGCTGCAGTTGGAAATTAGTGTAAAGACTCTTGTTGGCTTAAATGGGAACCAAAGACTTTCTTATTTATTATATGATCTTTTAATTTCATTTTTCTCAGAGTTGACTTAAATAGGAACCAAAAATTTCTTTCTTATTGTATGATCTTTTAATTCCAAAATATTTCAGAGAAAATAAAACAAACTTGGAAGACAAACTACTTTCAAGTCTTTGAAAGCTGGTGGAATGGTAGAAGCTCTGAGCCAGAGGAGTTATGTGGTGCAAACAGACTCAGCCTCCTTTAACACCCTTTTCGATATGCACTGGCACACAAATCATGATCTATTCCATTTTAATCATCCTTCCCAGTGCAAAGAATATAAATTATCAGAACAGAAATGATTGATGGAACGACAAGTTAAAAGTCTTCTAGAAGCCTTTAACTTACAGCTTTAGTAATTTTATCTAGGAACTAATTTCTATTTTTCCACCCAGCTGCTTGAAATTTTTTGTCACTCCTGACATTCATCAAGCACAGAACCAGACAGTAAGAGATTACAGTCTTGAGAGTCACAGCCCAACCTGACTGCAAGTCAAGTTGGGCCATCATGGAAATTCATACTTATAGCTCCTCTCTCTTGCGAGAACCTTCACTTACGATTATAAGTGAAGCTCCTGCTTACCTATATGGTTCCCTACTGCTTAAAGTAAAACCAACAGAAATATGTCTCTAGCAAACATTTTTTGCCAAGAGATACAGTTCCAACAACATTAAGTTTACTGTGGGAAAATATAAATTCCAACAAAAAATTTGGATTCTTCCCAAGAAGGAAGTTCTGAAATACAGCTTTTTAAAATTTGTTTGGTGCTTTCTCAGTATCATTTAGTTTCAGCTTTTGCATTTTCAAAAGGCAGGCAGGCAAGTTTAAGATGGCATGCATTTTAAAGAATATTTTAATATAATCTGAGTTTAAACGATCCTTCTAGCTAGAAACATAAAAAAAATATCAAAAAGAAATAGCCATTAATGAAGGAATTCCTTTTGATTAATGAGGAAATTTCTTTCCTTCAGATTTCTCAAAACTGCTCATGCAAATGTAGATATCTTCTGATACGTATTTTAGAAGATCCCTGGCTCAGGGTATCACATGGAAAATTCCTTTTATTCTTCTTCTTATCACTACCAATAAGAACCTTTGAAAAAGCTGCTTTGGAAAACCTTAGCCTGCACTTTCTCCCTGTGAAGTCCAGGTGTACGGTCACAAGTCTCCGAAAGGAAGTAAAAAGCTGTGAAGCTCATACATGGGCCTGCAGGACCAAGACTCATGTTATTTACCACGGTGATGTGGGGATCGGCTCAAAGCTGTGCTATGATCGAGCCAGTGCTGGCTTATTGCCTTGAGCTTGTGTAGCTCTGCCAAACACCTTCATACACTTCGAAGGTCAGCTTGCACTCCACTAGCATGTGACAGCTTCTATGACACTGACCAATGTCTATTGAACTTACTCTTTTCTTTCCTGTCTCCAAAAGAAAGGAGCAGAGTGCATTTGCTGTTACCCTTAAACAGTTCTTTCAATTACCCTAGTCTTCCACGATACTGTATCTGTTGTCCAGCTATTACAGCACAAACTGTCACCTTCATTCTCAACTTTTCTGTGCTACTTGAGATGGCCAACTTCTCTCAATTCCTCCCTGCAAAGATACAAGCAAACAGACTAAATTGATTGTGTCGCTGAGGCCACACAGCATAAGCCTACAAGCTTTTCTAATTTTCATCAGTATTTCAAAATACTGTTGAGGGCTACTAGCTATATTCAACTAAAATGCCTGGTTTTGCTAGTGTGCTTTGTATTATCTTTCTGATCATAACAACTTTTGAAAGAAGAGCTTAACACTGGGGATCTTCTGTGATTTCATACAAGACACACAATATGTATTCATTTTAGTTGCCTGTGTTTGTTTTGGAGATGGTAGACACACTTCAGTTCTATCAGAGCAGAAGTTCCTAGGTGACATGTATGAAATGACATGGCATTTTTGCTATGTGAAGCATTAATAAAAGTTGTGTCATTTTAAGTGTTTTCTTCATTAAGATGAATGAGGTTTAACAATATTTCAATAAAGATGGATATGAAGAAAACTCAAAAAAAATGTGTTTCAAGCATTTCTATTGGCTTTAATGTTAAATTTAATGGGAGTCAATGCTATATGAATGCACTCTATTAAAGTTCATTAATGCTAACAGCCAAAACAACAGTAAACACAACACATACGATTATAGTCAGGGCTTGAACATCCAAAGTGCTGAACACTGTCTCCACTATAGTGAAATAAAATCAATAGCAATTTTAATTCAAGTAATTGAAAAATCCATTGATTTCTGTAGGACAAATCCTATGCTTCAAGGCAAGCATAAGAATAAAAGCAAGCTTACAAAGAGAAGTCAGGGCTTGAATTTTTTTTTGATGGAGAGATGAGAATCATATTTCATGTTTCTGGTCTGTGCTCTAATTACCAAGGAAAGACCTGTAGGAGCCAGGAATGTGGCTGGCATTCCTCTTTCAACAAAACTGCAAAATATAAAGATTGTAGTAGTAGTGTAATGTACATACCAATGGCCAGATAAGTTAATTAAGTTGTTTATGGCAGTGGCCTAGGAACTGTCTGATTATTCTTTTCAAGAAACAACTAAAGTACTAACTAATGTCTTTAAAAAAAGTGCAAGATTTTGAAAAGACTCTTTTCAAATTCTGAAAGCTTTTTAATCTTTTAATTAGCTTTGCAAAATATTGTAGAATTAGAGAATTGGAGAATCATAGAATAGTTAGGGTTGGAAAGGACCTTAAGATCATCTATTTCCAACACCCCTGCCATGGGCAGCGACACCTCACCCTAGACCATGTTGCTGTCTAACCTGGCCTTGGACACTGACAGGGATGGAGCATTTACCACTTCTTTGGACAACCCATTCCAGTGCCTCACCACCCTCACAGTAAAGAACTTCTTCCTTATATCTAACCTGAACTTGCCCTGTTTAAGTTTAAACCCATTACTCCTTGTCCTTTCACTACGGTACTTGATGTCCCTCTCCAGCATCCTTGTAGGCCCCTTTCAGATACTGGAAGGCTGCTATGAGGTCACCACTATTGATTGCTTATTTATTTTTATAGTAACACTGGAAGGCCCACACAGCAATTTAATATCATAACTAGTACTTCAGTTAAAATAAGGTCATGTATAAGTAGTAGACTTTTCAGTGGCCATCTAATAAAGCATATAGAGGAAAACCCCGGCACTGCAATCTTCTTATTTTCCAGCCAGATATTTAATAAAAGTGATGATGACCTGTTGAACATGAAATGTATGCCTGAAACTCTCTCTGTAACCCCTATTGATGAAGAGTATCTCATTATCAGCTCAACATCTGTGACCTCACTTTCATGGGGAGGAAGCTCCGAGACACTCTCCACAACTATGGTGACCCCACAACCACGTGTCTGTGGTCCCTTCTCATCACCCATGCCAGCTAGAGAGATACATAACAGTGACAATGAATGGGAAGACTTGGAGGAACTAGAAGAAAAGAAGGAAGAAAAGGAAGACTGCACTAAGGTATGTGATAGGCACCAAGCTATTAATAGGTAGAATACAAGGGAAAAGAAACAACTTTAAGAATGCAACATTCTTAAACATTAATTTCAACTCATTATCTATGATATTTCTGCATGGCTTTTTTTTACTTTCTTGAATGTCCGGAATCCTCAAGTAAAGCGGACCTTCTGCAACACCCAGCTCTCCAGAATTCTTTGCCAATTGCCTTAAAGGCTATGTCCTTGCTCTCACCACCTTACTATTTCTGCAACTTTCCAGAATTCTGCAGTATTATTGCCAATTTACAAAGGCCTAACAGTCCTCTAGTAGCCATTAAAATTAATTGGAGTCAGCTACATGGATTTCTTTCTGTCATGTTTTAAACCCATGTAAAAAGTCTCTGTAACAGTGATACTACTGTAATGTCCTGATAAGAAAGTGCATTCCTTCTGCTAATTACTATTCAAAAGCTAAGGCTCAGTCTTGCCAAATGCTGAACATCTTGCTTTCTTGCTGACACTAATTTAGCTCTGAATTGATACTAATTTGAGAGCATCACAGCCAAAATTTATCTCCAGCCATTTCTTCCAGTGTGACAGCAATAGCAGTATTAATAACAATAATAATCTCTGCACCCTAGTACTCTAATGCTTGCCATCTCAGAGTATTCCAAGCCTTACTTTACACATTTCAAATACCCAAATTCCAGTCCCTGATGATATTTTCTGCCTTATTAGGCCCTATCAGTCAATCACCATGAAGCTCCACTAGGTAAAAAGAAGTAAAATGAATTCTGGAGTAAAGCAGTGACAGATCAGAGAAGCCTTTATGTATGCTGTTATATGTATCATCTGAGGATCTAATTACTATCTGCATATAAAACATTGCATATAATGGAAGATGTTAATGAAGCAACAGAAAAGCCTACATCGGACATATCTTGTGCTTATTTTAATAGGAAATGGAGATCTTTGTGACTTTGACAAAGTCAGAGAACAATGGTTATGGATTCTCTGTAGTTCTTAACAAAGTGGACTCTTGCCTTTATGTTGATGAACTCTTGAATGATCCTGCCCTATCTGATGGAAGACTAAGAAGAGGAGACAGAATCATTATGGTACAGTAATTGACTTTGAATTTATACAGAGGAGAAAATATTTGCAAATCAATGCCATTTAGCTTGAGGATTCTTCCTTTCATAGGGTCCAGTTTAACACATACTTAGGCATACAAGTGCAAATGAATCATATAATAAATGTAACTCTGTTGATTTTAGCAGGACACGTTTCACACTGAATAGATTCTATGACCAGGCAAATAACAAGAATCATCTAATAGCAATGCAAGACAACCAAGATATTAAATGCTTTCCCAATAAACTGAATTAATGTCATAAGATAGATTGCATACAAAGGATACAGGAGTTATGAATAAAGCCTGTTTTCAGTTTGGCTTATCTTCAGTTTTTCGCATTAGAATGTCTTCCTTGGTTATTTGCTACAAGACCTTGAATTTCAAGGAAAAAAAGAGCTATTTTTATGAGAGCTCTGCATTTGGAAAAACAAAAGTCCAAAAAGGAAATCTTACTGCAATCTTAAACTGTTGCATTCACTGACATTTAATACCACACCAAAGCAGTGACATGAAAATGAAACTAATTTAAGTTCGTATGCAAAATTCAGAGTGGAGGGATGAGTACATGATGGTCAATGAGATCTATGACATCATTTTACTGGTTTGTCATTTAGGTGAATGGAATTGATGTCACATCTTTACCATGCAATGAAGCCCTGACTTTACTGCAAAGCTCTCCTCCTGATCTGCACCTTGTGGTTGGTCGTGCTGACAGTGACCCACGTCCCTCTATTAGGCCAGATGAGATTCCTGAAATTACTCTCACCAAAGGTGCCAATGGACAGCTAGGTGTGTAGTAAATATATGCTTGCTATTTTGGATAGGGATTATAGCAATCATAAGGTAATCATAACCAACTGTGGTCTTAGATCAATATGATCCTGAGTGACCTTGACACCTTTATGCTCTTCGCCATTGCCCATTACGATGAACAGCTTTATTTTGGGTAAGGCCTTAAAAGGAAGACCAATATCTCTTATTAGACCAATGAAGATAGTTGGATAAATGATCTCTGTATTATGACCCTGTCAGCTAATATTTCTAGCAGATCTCTAGTCTCACATTTTTATATTACTGATATACAGAAGATGTTGGTTGTAGATAATAATGTTGTACACAATAATGTCTACTACCTGCTGAGATACATAAATATCCTTTTGGAGGGAAAGAAAAAAAATTAGTTTGCTATTCAAAAAGTCTCCACTCAAATCCTTAATTAACCACAGACACAAAGTTTGATCTGCATTGTGCAAAACAAGTGATAAAAGAAATCCCCACACTGTATCTTGGCATTTCTGCAGAATGTGGTGAGCCCTGTACACGGATACAACTGTAGACTCAGAAAACAGTATAACTATATTTGCTCAGGTATAGCATCCAGTTTCAAGTTCAAAGCCAGCTTCTTTGGAGTTTTCTTGGATATTCTTGCACAATTCCATTTTTCACTGTATCATCTCCTCATTTTTTTTATGCCTCCATTGCCTATGGCACTCTAAAGATTGCAGGGCACTTAAGCACTCTGGTAATGAGGGAGTTACTGCTATGCAGCTGAGTGTCTTACTCAAATGGCTATTCAACATCAGGTGAAATAAAGCACTATTGAATAGCCGAAGTGTAAAGATAGACAATACCATTAAGTTTTTTTCTATACTTTTTTTAGCACCTAATTGCATTTCACTCTCCCTGTCCAGCTCTTATTCCCCATCTCACTGGGGTGACTGTTATTTATGATGTCAGTGATTTGTTCAGCCTATCTTTCAATGACCCATATCTATTCTATTAGGCTGTATGTCACTGACAGTGAAACTGAAAACATGCTGCCGCAAAAGATGCTTTCTCTGCATTATTCTAGGCTTGAAGCTGACAGGAGGGGCTGGAAGCAAGTTACAAGGTATTTATGTGCTAGAAATAGTGCCTGGCTCTCCTGCCAGTGTGGAAGGCAGTTTGCAGCCACGAGATCAGATTGTTTACATCTGTGGACTGTGGACTGAGGGCATTAGCCTGGATGATGCAGTGAGAGTGTGTGAAGCTGCCACCCAGCATGTCCAAATCAAAGCCACAAGGTAAACCTTCATCCTAATGTTGAAGCAAGTTCTTCAATTTTACATAAACAAGTCAAACAATAAAACCAAGACAAACTACAAGAAAAATACTTTAACTTAAGGGTCTAAACATTGCCGCTTGATAAATAACATCCATAAGATATCTTCGCTCCTTGTAATTACAGCTAACACAATGAGTACAAGTACACTCATAGAATACAAATATCTCCAAACTGTCACGCAAATACAAATGTGGACCTTTAACCATGAGGCTGGCCATCATTTTCAGGTATCCTGTTCTCTATGGAAAATCCTCCATTAGTGCCAAACTTCTGCATACAGTCTTAGATTCACAACTACAGGCAAGAAACTAAATCTGATGGAAAACTCTAAGTTACTTACAAAAGCCAAATGTTTTGACAAAAGATCATTCTGACTTTATATAGGAGGAACCAAAGCTAAATTCAAAATATACCACAAAGCAGATCTGTAATGGGACAGATGGCTCAACATGTTCTTTATTTCCCCAACCCAGGGGAATAAATAAATTAAATAAAAATGTTTCACTGTTGTTAAATACATACAGATAGTTTATATACTCCTATAAATGCTCTTTAGGAAAGCACCCTTAACAAAATCATAGAAGTACAACCACAATTCAGACAACTGACTTTCTAAAAAGATTTTTCATATGTGCTTTACAAAGCATGCAGCTCTTAATGGCTCACATATTTCACTTTTTCTGCCCCCAGAAATGGCAATCCAGTGGTTCCTATAGAGCAGGAGAATAGTAAGTAAGGCTAATATTATATTTTAATTTTTTTTTAGTTAAAAACTTGCTTCTGATTTTGGAAATAAACATAAGGTATTGATTCATTGCCTTTAAAATGTTATTAAGAGGTGGTAATCTGGCATTCAGTATTTCTGTTACTGCCATTCTAAGAGTCTGAAGAAAATTTGGTAGGTCCTTAAAGATAGAAATTAAATGTATAGTTCTCTGTAAAAAAGTATTTGTTGTATTTTGCATAGTTTCAATTTTTTAAAATTGATATTTAAAGGGAATTTTAAGTGGTCATATTTCAACATCTGTTTTGATTGAAAATATTTAATATGAGCCACTACTTCATTATCTAGACCAACTTTTTAAACTGCTATCAGTAAATCTATAGAAAATCAGAAACAGCACCAATATCCCTTAGTTAATATAACAGCGTTCCTAGAAGATATTTAATACCATAACTGACACAAAACTACGTAATCATCTGCACTGCAAAGATGTGACCAGAATTGCTGCAGCAGTAGAAGGAAACTCAGCAAGCATCAGCACCATCAGATGGAAGGATAGGTATCGCATCGACATCATTGCATAGAAAGTGCTTTACCAATGCAAGTCATACTTTCCAGTGTACATTTGGCTGCAGTTTTTTAAGTCAGGCCTGACCCTCAGTTTCATTTACCTGACACAATATCTGAATTTCTTTTAAGAAGTTTTTTTTTTTTTTAAAGATGACCTGAAAAAGTACCCCTAGGGCAGAATTACTCGTATGCCTGCACTCATCTTAATACTAGCATCTGGCTACCTGAAGAAATTATTCCAAGTCAAGCTAGTTACAGGTTTCCTACCCTAAAACAACTAGTCATGTGTTTGTCTTTATAATCTGAAGCCGTTTATTTAATTTACTGAAAAACAAACTTCTTTGAATTTTCTACAGCTATAGTTACATGTACTCTCAGTTCCTGTAGTATAACTAAAACATGGTAAAAGCATATCTTGGACCTTGCTTACACATCGTTGCTCCATGAGCTTTGCAGATTCTGAGATTTCTCAAGACACCTGCAAAATAAGTTAGCAGATCTGATCCACCTCTGATACAGATTTATGAACTCTACAATAGTACAGTTACCCACCTCTCTTATAAAGATTCTTCACTTTTCTAAGGCACTTAAATCTATAGTAATTTGGTATTTGGTGTTCTGTTGCTATCATCTTTGATAGATTTATAGAAAATCCATAACAATTTGCAATTAAGGAAACAACTCTTTATTTGATAGGCTCTCAGTCACAAAAATGCATACTAAAATTGCAAATGCAACAGGGAGCTTTTTTTTTTTTCCTTTAAAACCAGCAGAAAACTTACAGAATCACAGAATATTTAGGGTTGGAAAGGACCTTAAGATCATCTAGTTCCAACCGCC
>JAVHNF010020651.1:2024-14497 GCA_034783455.1 Micropsitta finschii | reverse complement strand
TCCCTGCCCATGGCAGGGGGGTTGGAACTTGATGATCTTAAGGTCCTTTCCAACCCTAACTATTCTGTGATTCTATGTTCCCAGAGTTAATTCATGGCCAGCACTGTGCTTCTCAGGAAAGCTGGCTGCTGTCTCTTACTTCCCCGGGGAAAGACTATGCCCCATCCCTTTGGCTGGTAAAACACTGCCGGCTTTTCTGTTCACAGCATTGGCAGAGAAGCCAGACTTTCCCAAGGGATGTAAGCAACCCAGCAGAGGTGAAGGAAGTACACTCCTTCTCCCATAAAGTCCTGATTTAACTTAACAAAACAAAAAAACAAGGTTCTATGCCTATATGAAGTCACACACCTACACCGTGTCCTCCAAGCAGTCCCCCCAAAACCGAAAAACAGATTATAAATTTTGAAGAGAACCAAAAAGCTTAGTTTTTAAAAGAGAAAAGACACTCTGCACCATTTTTCTCATAGTACCCAAATCCTTTGGGAAGGGCAGAAATAAATGTGGTGTTCACCTTACAAATGCCCTTAGAGAAAGGCTGAAGTGAGCAAATGGATGAACAAACCCAGGATTTTTAAGAGAAGAGCAAAGGTCAGAAAAGCTCATCTTTAAAAGTGGAAACCTGGGAAAGAAGAGAAAGGGCCACAGTTTATCTGGATGCCTTCTGCTCGTACCTTATGGTGTCCCCTGACTCTGTCACATCCCTTGTATTTTATGTACATGGATAGAATACTGCTGTCACCAGTGTCACCTGGTAACCGTCCAGCTAAAGGCCACCTGTTGGATAACATCTGAGAGCTGAATGCTGGCTTTGAAAAAAATCAGGGATATGGTTAAAGCCACTCATGTCAGATGTAATCAGAGATTTACTGGGACATTGCTGGAAGCGCTTCTGGAACTTTCCAAAACCTAGGGCTCCTGATGATCAAATGTATTTGCTTTTCCATTTTGGCAGTCAATGAATCTGCACTTGTGGAAAGGCTGCTGACCTATTTCTCACATTAGTCACAATTAGATAAGTGCTGATTCACATTCAGGAGTTGTTAAGCATACATTAAATTAAATAAGTGACATGCTCTTTTATGGTGCACTCACCAAATGGCAAGCCCATCTCGCTTGCTCTCTATGGGATGCCTGTTTAGCCTATAAGTATATAATAATTTATGCTTTTAATTAAATTATTGCAGTAGATAGAGTAAGTAGCATTCTTATCATCTACTTAGTCTTTTTTTAATTCTTTTGCAGAGACCTCTGCATAGTTAAGCCATTAAGGGATCTCCTTTATCTATATACTCCACAATGCTGCTGAAAAATTGTTCTAAGGACTGAAACCCATTCAGTGGGGAGGGGGGAAGGGAGGACTGTGTAAATGTGCCCCCTGAACAAGCCAGTAATGGAAGACAGCTAATCAGTTGTGTTAAACTGGGGATTGCATTACCTTGGCTAGGTCGGTATGGGAACGATGCATCAACAGGTACAGAAGTTGCATATCCAAAGGTTGTCTTAGACCTTGCTAAAAAGTGCCTCTTTGGCAATGGAAAGAGCTTTGGCCAAAGTACATTTGAATAGTGACAGTGGGAGCATAGGTGTGTGAGAGTGTATGTACACTTATGTGTATATATATAAAAGTGAATGTAGGGAATGTAAAGACAATAAACACAAATTAAACAAGAGAAAATACGATTACACTGACTAGCTGCTGGAAGAGCACCTACGGCAATTTGCCTGTCCTTATCAGCTCTCCTCAGCATTTGCTTTTGTGCACTGCTGGTGCTGTGCTACTGCCTCTTTGTAGTACAGAGTATTTTCTACCAGGGTCACAGACTGTTAGAGGAATTTTGATTCTAGCAGGAGCAAAATACTTGCTGTGATATCAGCCGATTGCTAGAGGGAGATGGCAAACTATTTAAGATGATAATTCAGTAAGAATTTATATCAGTGGTAGTAAAAAAGCGAGATGGCCTATTCTGATACTAATTGTGTAGAGGTCTTGGAGCATCGTGCAAATCCCAGAAGTGTGTGAACACGCTGATTCTGTGTCAGCAGCAGGCTAGCTCTAGCTATTGAGCCTGATACAAGACATTAGCAAATAGAAAATAATAAAAGGCCTTTGAAATGAAAGAAGGAGCAAAGGCAGAGAATTTAATTAATGCTGATTTACATGGCCTTATGGAAAACCAATCTGTTCATAAAGTCTGATTTCCTTTTTTGAGGAGATTACAAGTTTGTGTGATAAAGGAGCTTGACAGCAGAATAAGTATACTTACATTCTTCTTAAGGAAATCCTATATGGCACATGGGCTAGTGTTATCAATATAGCAGACTAAACACCCTAAGCTGTCTGTATGACAGAGACAAAAAAATTGTTTGTTCGTGGGTACTCATAAATGGTCATTTCTAGTCATGTTCCACAGTCATCTGTATCAGAGTTGAACTCTGCTCAACACTTCAAACAGAGAAGCACACATATTTTATGTATTTCCAGTAACAGATATAGGTGGTGAAGAAAGGCACAGTGATGAGGAAAGGATGGCGATCCAAAATGAACGTGATCACTCAGGGAAGTTGGGTTTCAACATCTATGTCCGTCCTAGGGCATCCATGAGTCCTACTGGGTATACACACCATTAGGTGTGGTGTCACAACTAAAACATGCCTGGAGACTGCTGCCAAGTGGGGATCACGCCTCAGAGGACTATATCTGGAAAAGAGCCAGGTCATCCCTTCAGGGTGTGGAGCTGTATCCTCAGAACTATCAGCTCCCTACAGCAGCTGGAGAGGTGATGGTGTACAAGGACCAGCATAGTCACCCGAGGGCAGTGCCAGCAGCCGAGATCCTGGGTACACAATCAGAAGAGCAGTGAGATAAATTTAGCTCTGTTGTCAACATAGATACTAGCACGTAATTCTGGTGTCCCCATTTTCAAAGGGACTTGAAGGACTACAGAGGCTGCAGTGAAGAGCCGCCAAAATGAGTTGAAGGCTGGAAAAACTGTCGTGTACTTGGAGACAGGAAGAATCTGTTAATTCTTCAAAACAGACTGAGGGGAGATTGAGTTTCTGTGTGCAATTTCCTGTGTGAGGGGGGGGAAAAAGACTCTTAATACTGAAAACTAAATCCAAGTGCCTTCAAATCAGAAACAGTGACAGGCGTTTTCAGCTGTGAGGCTATTAGCTGCTGGAACAAGTTACAAAGGAAAATGCTGCATTTGCCATCATTATGTGTCTTTGAGTAAAGGCAAATCTTTCGGGAGAAATTCCATTTATTTCTTTTTTTTCCCCCAGAGAGATACTGGGCCTTTGGTAAGCTTTGGTGAGCACTATGGCCTTTGGTAAGATGCAAATGAGAGAGGTGGTCAGATTTGAAAGTCTGTGCATTATTAAGATGCTACCTCTACACACATTAGGATGGGCTATAGGATACGGTCCTATGAAGACAGTGCAGATCATAGCCATGTAGTCAAGCCTGTTACATGTCAGTGCAGTGTCTACTGCTGAGCCTCTGGGACTGATAGGCCATTTTAAAAACTGACTGTATTTCTTCCTGCATGGTGGCTGTGTTATAGCCACTAGAAAAAAGTTGCTTATACAATTGAATTAGACCTGGGCATGGATGTGGGAAGTGTTGGATGGAAAAACATGTACCAGGAATATGTTTAGGTATCCCAGATGGCACTTTCCAGTGTGCAACAGATATACATCCCCATCCAGCCTCACACTCTTACCTGTTTACTTTAGTGCTGCTGGAAACTAAACACACTCCTGCTTTTCTTCAGTTGCCACGTAACAGCCTTGTCTGTTGTCACAACGCAGCTCCTGCACTTGACCAAGATATCCTGGCTGTTTGGAACCGCTCTTGGCTGTTTTCCTCTCTCCTCTATCAAATGTTAAACTTTGAGTGACTTAGTAAGCTTTTTCGGGAAAAGGTAGACTTGCTTAATAGAACAGTTTTGCCAGGTATTTTTAACTCTAAGTTGCAAATGTCATTCATCCCAAACTGACTCTTTTGCAATAAAAGATTTCATGCACACTAGGGAGCATTTCGGACCTGCTGCCTTTAACTGCTAATAGGATTTGCATCTATGTTTGTGTATTCCAGCTACCCCATTTACTTCACTGAGCTTCAAGTTTATATGCTGTGAAGAACTAGAATGAAATATTAACACCATACAGTTAAACAAAGAAAGCTTGCACAGTATCCTGGACTGTGTTTTTCTTCATTTTCCACTGGAAAAAACACAAAGGCACAATGAAGCTAAAAAAATATCTATAGCAATGTATGGGCTTTAGAAAACATTTTCTTTACTTCCAAAATACCCTGACTCACATATAATTTATGTGGAGCATTCGGTTGATTTAGAGAAGACCTTAAAATGACCCATTAATCCAAATTCAATTGGAAATTGTAATAGCTGTAACTGATCTGTTGTCACAACCACAGTACACAGAAGTCATAGGAACAGACTAAGAAGATAACGCTGCTAAAACGTAAATGTTTTCCCACAGGATCTTCAGCCAGCTACAAACATTTTTACAGTTTTCAAAGAGATGCAGCAAAGATAAAAATTACGTTTGAAGTATTTTCCTTACCTACTTTATGTGAGCCAAACTGTTGCTTACTCTTTTTTTTTTTGTCATTTAAATTATCATTTTACTTTATATTTCCTTTTCTTTTTTGTATTCTCCTCAGTGTATTTATATTTCTAGCCCATCCCTTCATTCCCACACATCAGCACATTGCCTACATGGTAGGATTTACAACATAAGTTTCAGTTCAAACCACAAAAGGACTGAACCCTAATTAGATCAGTTCTAAAGCAAAAAACAGGGATAAAGTTCCTATTAACTTGAAGTTTGTAGGCCTTGACCAAAGTTAATAAAGAAATATTTCTTTTTATACAGACTTGGTTTTTTAATCCCCTAAATATTTGTTCATACCAGTTATTGATTCCAGAAGGATCTGCAGCCTGGGGACTGCTGGAGCTGCTCGGTCTGCAGCTGCCAGGCTCCGTGCAAAACCAGAGGAGGGAAGCCAGGAAACTCTTCCTTGAGGTGGCCACATATGGAGACACTTCTTTGTCCCTTCCTGGAGGACAAACGCAGCCTGTATACCGTATTTGGTTGGTACGCATGAAGGCAAGAAGAGTGCTCTGCACTGTCCAAGGGCAGCATCTCTCTAGCCAGTTGGTGAGGGGGGAGTTGGACCAAGACAATCTGGGAGCCCTGAAGTGATGGCAAACCAGACCATCGGGATGCACCAACTGGGGAAAGTGAATCTGTCCCACTGCTTGAGCAACCCTGTGCCCACACAACTGCCAGAGACCCTCCTCCTGATTCTCTTCCAGAAGAAGTTTGTCCTCAGCCCTGGATCTCCAACCTTATCTCACCCCTACCATAGGGGAATATGCCTGAATGCACTATGTGCTCCCTACCCTTCTGTGTAGGTGTCTCCAATGGCTTACCCATCCTGAAGGCCTCTTGTGTCTTCTTTGTCTGGACTTGTATGACCTTTCTCTGCTACCTGAGCAAGCCCACCATGAAAAGGGCAAGGCAGTACATAAACCATCAGCATGATAATCACATGGAATTTGCAGTCATCACTGGGATTTTTAATTGTCATTTGCAATGTGAGCAGATCCACTTCCCATCACACGATTTGCTTGGATACAAAAAGCTAGTCTTGTCTGGGCTGGTCACATGGTTGCTTCCATATTTGTTTGCTGCATTTTTCTTGTTATTCATAATTTATTTAGAACCAACCCCGTTCAAAGTCAAAACAAAGACAGTATGTTCAGTCACTCAAATTATAGGCCATTCCCCAGGGCAATAACCCAAGACTTAAAAAATTCATACAATGCCTTCAAATAAAAAGAAGGAAAAACAGCAGCCTCATTATTTGGCAAGCAAGAGCTATGATTTTGTTGAGACTTGCCTAAAAGAAACATTATCAGATTTTGTTTTGTCCTTTTACCAAAGAATCTGTTCATAAGCATAAATTTTTCAAGCATTCAGGATTTAGAATATGAGAGAGTGAAAATGTTCACCACTGTACCCTCCATTTGCCCTGTGTTCCTCCAAACAATCCTCCTCTGCTGGGCTGCCTAATGATCCATAAAACATTGCCCTGCTGATTCCATGAAGTGAGTTTCTGTCCCATGAAAAGATGGCTCATGTCAGAGTTATGAACTGGAGAAGCGCAGGCTAGGAAAACTGTTCAGAAAGCTCTCTCAGTTGAAACAGAAGACAGCTGGATGTTTACGGCTGTTGAAAGACTCAGCAACAAACTTCAGGACAGTGGTTACACTAACAAAAATAAAGATGTTTTTCCTGGAGATGGACTTATTGACTTAAATTGGCCTCTCTGCAGGCACATGGGGATGATGCTCACTGTTCACCAGCCAGCAAGCACACGGGTATGGCCTTCTGGTTGTTGAAATGAGCTATGAGTTGGAGGTAGGGGAGATGTGCCTATGGAAATGTTGTAAATGCCTAATCCCAAGCAGCCTTCTCTTCTCCATTTTTTGCTTCTCATGGTTTGTAGCCGGAAGTACACAGAGTTGCAGATCAGAGTGGTATTTCCTGCTAAACTGTCGGTATTGCTGCTACTCCTACAGCATAGCACATTTAAACTTGCCTCACTGTAGACTCTTATTTCTTTTTTTAATTTAGTGCTTCGACATACCATACCTTTCTTTCTTAAGATCAACGTGATAGTCATTTTTGGGTGCTGGGAGTATGCCATGCGGGAGGATTCCTCTTCTCTTATTCATCTCTACGTATCTCTTTTCAGTCACTTTCAGAGGCAGATAACTGAGATGACTGGAGTTATGGTCACACGTCATGATCGTTTCCTCCCCCCAAAAGAAAGCGGTTTTCTAAATAACAGCAAACATGTGCAGACCCTGATTATGAGGAGTTTTGTAACACTTTTCTCCAAAGCAGCTGTTGTTTTGGCAATTTTCATTAGTAGTACAGAAGCTTTATTCCCAGGGTACGTTTCTTAGGCAGATAACCTGAGGTAGTGTTGTGGGTGGATCAAACTCTTTTATTTCACAATGGCTAATGAGCAGCCATGGTATGACAGAAATTTTTATGACCTCCACTTAGCTTAATCTGTAATCAGCTGAGGTTCCTTAAGCGAAATTACTGACTGAAATTGAGTCCTGTGGACCATTAGGAAACCTGAAATGCATTGCTCAGTGGTCACTTTATTTTTGGACTGCACGTTGACTTTTGTGTGTATCCCCTCTAAATTGTTAATGAAGATATAAAAATAAACATCAGAAATAACTAAGCAGAAAGCCCAATCATGCTTTTATTCCTCATCAAAAGTCTTAAGGCATTGTCACATAATTAGCTGAGGTGGTGCAGATGACTGACTGTTATGCAAACTATGTGGAAGAAGCAAGAAGGAAAAGATAGATCAGTAGAACTGTAAGAAATAAAAAGGCTCAGTTACCATGCTTTGTAATCTGAAAGAAAACCCAGCAAAAGCAGGAGAAAGCAAATCATACGATCCAGTAGTTCAGTAAAACCATCTTTATACAGAATGCTTTTTTTACAATGTACTAATTTTAATCACTTCTATAGATGGAGAAGAAACTTACATATCCTCCCTTCTGGATTTAAGAGAAAAGGCCAACAGCAGTTTCCTTATTCTCTCTCCCATGATGCAGCAAATATCTTCACAATGATCAAAGTTTTACTATAAATCTCAGCCCATGTGACCTTTTAATTTATTCCTTTTTAATAGCCATTAAAACCAGAGGAGGCTTTTATGCTATCATCTGAAAGGGCAACGAGCTAGGGCAAGCCCTTGTTTTCCTGAAGTCAAGCAGGCTGGGAAACGATGTCTCCTGCACTGGTAGAGGAGCACTGAATTTTGGAGCAGGTGTGTCTTTTACACCAGCTGCTGTCTGATCAGGGAAGCGATTTGGCATCTGTTGATGGCTGGTGAGGTTTTGACCAGCACTGCCCACACTGCTGCCTAACCCATCTGCATCTGCTCCAGGAACTATTGATTCTTCCTTACTCAAGGACCAGAAACAACCATATCAAATTAGTTATGTTTCTCTCTATTTCTCTCTCTCAACACTTGACTGAGATAGAATTCCTGTCTGGACTTGCCTTAACTTTTGCCACTGAAGGACATTAATCCCAGAGTCGGGGAAATCTTCCATCTCATTTTCTGTTCTCCCTGAAGGCTCCCCTTTTTTCTCCTCATCTCTCTCCTGAACACTTAGAGACCGATAACAGATTCTGGGGCAGCTATGACTGTCTGGAGCAGCCAGCAGGAAGACACCACAGTTAATTTAGCAGGTCAATGATGGCACAGGTATGAACTTGGCAGAGGCGTGGTATGATCTACCCACCCTCCCTTTTCTTCTTGGACATCGGCGTACTTGTTTTGCCTGCAACACTGGAGTGGCAAAACCAGCAAGTCTGTGCACATAAAACAGAAAATTACTGATCACATGAGGGTTAAGAAAATCCAAGGATGAGATGGAGAAGCAGGCAGGGGAAGCTAAAGCTGAGCAGGCAGCAGAGAACTGGAAATAAAAGCCCATAGCTCTCCTTAGGTTTGTACAAACTTTCTACTTTTCTACTTTTTCCAGTTTTCTACTTGTACACATTAAAGTGACTCACAGCTCCCTCAGAACTGAATGTCAGGATGACGAGGCAAACCCTGGCAGAGAGCCTTCCTGTGCTGTTCCTGCTCTTGCTCAGCATTATTTCTCCCCTCCCACATGGCACTTTCTTTAAAACACCGGAGCTGGTTTAGGGAGAGTTTTGAAATGCCAGCACAAAGGCAAAAATAGGAGCTTGCCTTCCAAATGCTTTTGCTATTTAATTTGACAGAGATGAGCCTGACAGGTAAGGGGCTTTAGGATACTGGACTCTGCAGAACTCTGAAAGACTTTTAGAGAGAGCAGCTAGTTAGGTATGTTGCCACAGACATCTTTCTGTCCAGTCATGCTCTGGTTGTGTATCACCCAACAACCATTGAAGCCCCTTGATAAATTCTATATGCATTGTTAGAAGGATAGTGCTCTGAAATATATCTATACAAGAGTCATAAAAATAGTTCTAGTAGCTACGAGAGAAACAAAACACTAGAAGCATGTAGGGTTGAGGTGATCTCCTCATTAGACATCAAAAAATCCACACCAAATGCCCCAAACAAAGAAGAGGTTTCAGTTTGAGCTTATGTGTTACGTGATAATGCTGAATCTAACGCAAAGTCATAAAGAACTACTTTTCCATTTTGTTTTTGTATAGACTTTAGGACGTTGCTCATGCTTTTAATCGCTGAAAAGCCTCTGCTTCTAGCTGTATCTAGTGTACATGTTGCATATATATGGGCATTTGTTCAGATTTATTATCTACAGATAAGAAACCTCCACACAACCCTGTTTTGGTTTGTCTGTATTTTAAATTCTCATAATGGTCTGAAAGGTACTAAAGGTTTTGTCAAACAAATATAAATATTTTCTATTTATCAGCTGAAAATCTGTTACCTCAGCTTCACAAAAGAACTGTTGCACTGGTTTGTATGAGTTTCTGGTCTCTGTCAGGGCTGCTAGGCACTATGGCAATACAGATAAGTAATAAATTTGCTGCCAAATGGCGCAAATCCCCTCCCTTGATTTGCTACAAAAAGAACAGAAATCCCTAGGTTAGCAGTTTTTATTAAAAACAAACAAACATCACCAAGAACAAATGCATTTTAGAAATGCCTCTGCAGTGGCTGGTGAGAGCTGTGTATTAGTCCTCTCACATCCCCATCCTTTCCACACATTCGTTAGGCAAGCACTGCCTGTAGCAGACTTTGCAACTCCTGCTGGGAAACCCTGTTCCCTGGGGAGGCAGTGGGGCAGGGCAGGAATCAACCTAAGGGAAGAGAACTACTGAAACCCAGATTTCCTAAGGTCCTAAGGTCAAGGTTTCAATTAATTTAAATAGTTTAATAAATCAAACGTTTTAGAAAGCAAGTAACTGGGAGGGGAGAGGGGAAAGTTACATTGGTTTTCACCAAAAATTATTTTGAAGGAAAATTTTGGACTAAACTAATCAATAAGTAGAACATATGAGTTCCATAAGGATGGTTTGTGGTTCCCAGTATCTGGCCAAAGGAAGCAAGAATCCAGAGAGCCACAAAATGCAAAACTGAGACATTTGCTGCTGCAAGACTCAATGCTTCTGTCATGTCTTAGTTGTGGTTGAGGACTATTGTAAGAAGTTTTCATCAGAAACTCTGATGTCTTTATGATGAGAAGGCCAGAACGTGTTGCACTTTTATGGGCATTTATCATTTTTTTCATATTTGATCCTTTACTTCAAGATTGCAGATCCTGAAGACACAGGACTGAGTAAGAATCTCAGATTTCATTTTTCCGAAGCACCTTCAAGCCTTGTGATAAAGAACTCTTGTAAAGGTAACATCTAATCCTTCCCTTCCCACACATATCCAGCCTTTCCTTACACCACAAGCTCAAGTATCAGGAGCGATTAGCACAAGCCAGAGGCACTGATTTTTTAATCTCTAGTTCGCTGAAATCTGCCTCATTGTTTGTCTTTTCTTAACACTTGGCATTGATAATAATTAATGCTGCCAAAGTTTTCCTTGCCAGGAAAGATGTTTCTTTCCTCTCCAGAGCAACAGTGAAGCCTGGAGGTACCTACTGCTCTGTGACTGGCTTTCCCTGTTCACCTGTGGGGAGGTGAGTTAAGAAGGATGATGGAAATCCTGTGCTCCTTTAAAGGAGATGCATTTCCAGGCAGGAAGGAAAACAGCAGTTCACAATCTTCTTGTGGGCCAAGAGCAATGAGAAAAGAGTGAAGGAGCTCCAAAGATCTTTTCCCTTTCTTTTCCACTCCTAGTGAAGCGTAACTCAGAAGGTGATACTCACCCTTCTTTTCCCTGCCTTAGGCATAGAGCCATACCTCCATGGATTGCTCCAATGCTGCTTGGCAGAAAGCTGCAATCAGAGTAATCTGATTGACCTACAGCCTACTGTAGGCTGATCCAGAAAATGAGAGCTACCAGGATGAGGCCAGCTGGGTTATCTCAGCAGTCTGTACCCAGGCTGTGGGTTATGACACCTCATACTGATGCAGTGACCTGGGTCAAGCTTATCTCTATGTGGGGCAGATCTCCATCTGCTTCTTCTCAACTTTTGCCCTCCTGGTGAGGTGGGGTGACCAGGAGACCCATTTCTGGCTGGCCATTAGCAGCAGGATGTTTGCCAGCTCCTTGTCACCTCCTGAAGACCACAGAAGTGCCAGATCAGATTTGAGAATCTGGCCTGTTATTTTTTGACTGTTGTCCTGAGGATAGAAGAGTGCCCTCTTCACTTGTCAGCAACTCAGAGGTCACAAGTTGGCTGGTTTACCAAACATGAGAACAATTTGCCAACAGCAGGGACTTACACCCTAAAAGGAGAGAACCTACTTTTAGCTGACAGCTTCCTCGCCACCCCAAACAAAGGGGAGATACAGGGTATCAGTAGCTGCTTTTAAGTTTTCTGGAGTGCTAACTTGTTTCTGAACTTTAGGCTGTCTTTTAAGTATTGCTTGTCTATTGCTAACTGTGCAGTGAGCTAATGCTTCTTAAGAGCTGTTATCAGTCACCCACATTGCCCAGCCTGGAAAACAGATGTGAAATATTGGTAGCCCAGTTCTTATTCTACTGCATTGGTGGGATCTTGCCACCAATGACAAAGGACAAACAATTAAGGACACATCGCTTTGCTGTGCATTCTCAGATTTCAGCAGTCTAAAATGTGCTGAAATCTGAATCTAAATGTGCTGAAAGGGCCTAGATTTCTTTAATTTCAAATTATTGTAGTGCCAGCTACATCTTAGGTGAATATAGAGACAAAAGTTATTATATATCTCTAATGGTAACTTACTATATTCTAGTTGCATAATCTTTCTTTCTTCATGGACAGCAGCTACAGAACTCAGAAAGACATGCCAGGAGTAGATGAAGAGGATTTAGAAGTTATCTGGAGGAAGGGAGAGAAGGTTTAAGACAGACCAAGGGGAATTGCACCCTCTTCCTTCCTCACTGCTTACACTCATGTCTCTGCAGCCCTTCCCTTCCATCCCCCCCAACACTTTGTAACACTCTTCCACTAAAGAGCCACGTAAGGTGGGAAGGGAACTTATAAGACACTGAAATGTTGCCCTCAGCTGTGATTCATGCTGAGAGCAGTCCTTGGCCCTTGCATTCTATAGCACATTTTGGCAGCGGAGCAGGGGTGGGGCTTGGCCACATGAAGTTCATAGAGTTACAGCAGGAACACTTTTACTCTAATTAAGGCAATAAGCTGAATGTGGTTGTTTAGGGTGTTTGTGGGAAGATTAACCAGCCCTGATACAAAGACCTGCAAGTTAAGGAGTTCCTTCAGCTGCCCACAGAGGTGGCTCTTGTGCGTGATGAGGTCTCTGCAGTCAGGGACTTTATTTCATGG
>JAVHNF010020650.1:616-22060 GCA_034783455.1 Micropsitta finschii | reverse complement strand
CTGTGTACCCCAGGGTTGATACTGGAGCTGGTATTGTTCAGCATCTTTATTGCGATCAGTGAGAATGCAAACTCAGAATACTTGTGCATGATGCTAAATTAAGGGATACGATTAGCACGCTGAATAACTGAGCTTCAGTCCAGAGGGATCTTGAAACACTTGCAGATTGGACCTTAAGACTTTCAGTAAGGTGTGTAAGCTTGGTACCTAGAGCAGAAAAACCTCTTGCAGCAATACAGACTGGGAACCTACTGTGAGAACTTGAAACTGAGGGCAAACTTGAGGGACACAGTTTGCATCTTGGGAGATTCAGACTGGACAGTAGCAAAATTTCTTCAGTAGGAGAACAGTACAGCACTGGAAGACATTATTTGGCATCTTGACCTTGGAGGTTTTCAAGACTCAGACAAATAAAGCTGTGGCTGATTTGATTTAGAGCTGGTGATAGTCTGTCTTTGAGTGGGAGGTTGGTTCAGATGGCCTTCAGGCGCTTATTCTCGCTTCTCTGATTCTATAATCTTTGTTTCCACACAGCAGCTAGAAGAGCCACAAGCAAGTTTGCTTATGGCCTCCCCAGATCTGTTTGCTTTTTTCTTGCTTAGAAGTGTCTTGCATCTGGACATCTGTGACCATGGGTATGAATCAAAGATGGATTTGCAATGGCTTTGTCAGAAGCCATTCTGTCTTCTGGTACTATGAAGAATGATACTGCACATATAGAGTGTTGCAAAGATAGCATGCTGTACCCATGTTCATCTGCCATGCTCATGGTTCTTCTGTCGTGATGGTGGAAAATGGTTGTGGGAAGGACACAGAATTGAGTCAGTCAACAGTTCACTGATCAGTAGTTATGCTGTCAGAGAACACAGGCTGGTAGGAAACAAAAAGTTCTTGTGGACTCTCTTCTGATTGAATAATAATGGGTTGGATGGATTTCTAATCTTCAGAACTTCAGGGGAAGGTATTTTAGAGGTTGTTATCATAGGTTAACAATTTCAGTGTGAAAACTGGCCTGTGAAACAGTTTTTCTGAGAGATCTTACAGTTAATCATACTAAGATATTTGAATGAATAAAGGGCCATAGTTGAAGGGAAACATTTTAAAATGTTCTTGTTTGCTCACTGGTGGATTAGAGTACAAGACTTTGCTCTTTTGGTTTTGAAATACCAACACTCCCCATGGATGGTAAGCCTCTTTCTACCTTTTGTTACATAAAATAGCCATCTAACATTATATTAGGTTAGGGTGGCACAAAATAGCTTTGTTGTGGCGGGGAAACATCATGCTGTATTTTGATTTCCTACATTCAGTACCTCCTGACACTAGTGCAAAAAGTCACTTTGCAATAACCATCGTTTCCCTGATTTTAAAATGTATTCACTTTGCTTGTGTTCATACCTATTTCAGTGCTTGATTCTCTGCAAATGTCCTCACAATAAGCTGCTGATAGGAATGTGCACTGAAGCATCAAATTTGTAAGTGAACATTCAAGTATATCTGCAGAAAATGAGTTCTAAAAACATATATATATATATATATACATCACAAGTTTTTTCATCAACCGTATGATCTGTGCACTCACATAAGCCGCAGAATCTTCTGATGATGCATGTGGGGATAGGTTGCAAAAGACACTTCTTACAAGTTTGAGAAAAGGTTCAAACTGAGACCTTGATAATGATAGTTTCTGGAGAAAAAAGTGTATTATAACATTCTTCCAAATGGGGTTTTCTGACATACTTTATCAGATCACAAAAACAGCCACCTCTTTCACTGCCGTAATCTTTGACAAGCACTGCAGCAGTGAATAGTGTTATAGTGGAACCTTAACTGTGAAAATTAAGCACTTCAGTAAAACAAATCTGAGTAATTTAAGATTTTCTGTGTGCAGACTAAGGCTGCAGTTGCCTGATTGCTTAAAACTGACATAAATTCAAGTTGCTCCTGCAAGACATGATCCCTCTCCGTGCTGCATGTTCTTGCTGCCTCCTTTGGGCTGTGGTAGTGGTGGTGTACAGAGCAAGCTTAGGCCAGCCACCCAGCTGGGAGCTGAAGGAGGTGGGAGGAAGTTTTCAGTGTTCAATTCCATGATGTGGAGATAGCAACATGAAGCCAGAGATGAGAGAGGGCAGGACGGGAAACCTGGATTTAGGTTGGTGAAGGTGACTACAGAGCCAGTTACAGGAAGACCTCAAAACACTGCTCAAAGGTTAATTTGTCCTCTGTGAAATTTATGGTCTCTAGAACAAAGCCTGAAATTCTGAAGAACAAAATTAAGTGTGCAGAAGAAAACAACTACTTGTTAGGCCAAACAGAGGTGATCCAGAAAGGTTTTGGTCCCTGACAAGGCAGAGGGCAGTTTCTGCCCTTTAATTTGTGAGGAATTAGAGCAATAGCATTGTGAGCAATAGCTCTGTAGGCTAAAATAATTTCTGTATAAATCCTCTTGACAGCAGAAGAATTTTAACAACAGTGATTTCACCCAATGTAGCAACTGCAGCAAGAAATGTGTTACAATGCTTCCCAAAGACCTGCATGCAAGCACTAGCTTGGATTTGTTTAATAGATGGTCAATAACAAAGAGACAATGTGGAAATCTTGTCAGTGGTAGCAGACTTGTGGAAGCTGCACAGCCCGTGACCATGGATTTCTGAGTACTTTGCTATGTCCATGTACCATTTCAGAAGTTACATGTAATATTAAAAATGACTACAAGGGTCCAACACGTCAGAGCAGGCTTTCTGACACGTTACAGCCATCAACAAAGGTCTGCATTTGTGAAAGACCACTGCAATTTCCAGCAAAACTTTCTGCTGTGCCTGGCACCCCACAAGTTGATTTGTGTCTCTGTTAACTGGAAGAACTGCTTCTTAGGACGAGATGCAGTTGTAGGAGGAGAATGAAACATGGAAACATCTAAAATATGTACATCACTTAAGTGGAACCATTGGTTTGACTGGCACTAAGAATGCTGAGAGCAGAGGGCTAGGAAAGAACAGAACTGGTTTGCAGGAAGAAAGGGGAAATTGAGATTGATACGTTTAGGACTGTGAGAATAACACCACGGCTTCTAACCGAATGCAAGGGCCACTAATATTGGTGGGTTGTTTTCTGAATTTAAGGATAATATGGATTATTTAGAAAGTAACAGAGTTATGGGGATTCATAACAGCTCTTCTCATCTTGTCATCGGGAGTCTTCACCTGACTGTTGTGTTTGCCTGCCCTTCTAAGGTGAACCTAACAGTTCCATAAAAATAGCTTTAAATAAAATACCCAGATCTTTCTCTTCATTCCCCTTTCACTCTTGCCATTGACAAACAAAGCCCTCACAGACAAAAGCCTTTACTAGTGTAATGCCCAACCCCTCAAGTTAATTTAAAAGGTAGTGTGTAGGTAAAAAATAAAGAAGGTATAACGTGGGTGATTTTACCCATTATTATGGTCTGAAGGCTATATGAGCAAGTATTCGCCTCAAGAAATGGAGTACCTCTGAGGAATTAACAAAGCTAGACAGACGAGGATTCTCGGGAGCCATGAAAGGGAGCACAAATAGGTCAGTTAGGTCCTTCCTTGGAAGCAACTCTCCTAACGTTTTAATGCAGACATAAATAAGGGGCTTGGAGAAGGAAAGGGAAACAGTCCTGATGTTTGCACAACTGTGGAAGAACCTTTTGGAGGTAGCATTCAAACATTAGCTGCGTCTTCAGTATTGTCCTCTTGGGATCTTGCCTTGGAGAAAACATCACATTTCACAATCCAAGTGTATTAGCAAACAACTGTGATTTAAATCATTAATTACAAGCATTCTGCTTACATATGACTATGCACTGACCTCTGTATGGCTAGATGAACTCCTGTACCACTGCTTTCTTGTGTCATTTTATCACCTCCTATGATCAGTCTCTTTTATCCTTATGGCATGTTGTCCTGCTGTGCTTTGACTGTGGATATTTCAAGCCAGGTAGCAGCCGTATGCCCCCCTCTTCACAGGTAGCTCTTTGACTTGTGTCCTTTCCCACCGGCATGCTTGGTCCTCAGTGGCAGTGGTAACTTGGCACAGTTGGCAGATTATCAATCACAGCACTGTTTTCACAGGGATAGCCAGGTGTTGACCACAGCAAGATAAATAAATGTGAATTTTCTTAGGGTCATCCACTCCCTGTCAGTTAAACAAGAGGAGACCCAGGCCCAGCCAGTGCCTGTCTGATGTTCTCCAGCTGTGTGTTTATCATCTGCTTCTGTTCTTTATTCCTCCCCCCTCCGTTTTTCAGGATAAAAGTAATGACAATGTGGGATTCTAAATATATCTGAGCTGCTTGCAGGTTCTGTGATTGTGCTGTAGGCTGTGTGAAATCTGCAGGCAGCAGTATGCCTGCCTGCAGTGCTGGTTTAGGTGAGAATCTGTTCAGTGCCCTAGGACAAAGTTAGAGGCATACAAAGGCCCAAAGGCTAACGCACCGAAGGTGATGTTGCCTGAAACCCTGCGTCTGTCAGCAGGTAATGTCCCCACTGGAAAATAACAAGTACATACAGTGGTAGATCTCCATTACAGTGAATTACACACTCACAAAGATTCAGCAAGTGAAATGTTTCAGGCAGAGAACACATCCATTTTCACAAGGACACCCTAGAAGTACTTGATTCCAGCGAGGTAGTTAAGTTTTCTTGGCTGCAGGTCTTAGACCCGCTGAAGCTGTCCCTTTTGCTCCCTCACCTCCTCCTGCTTCCAGCCACTCCTTCCCACTTCCTTACTCCTCCTTCTGCTATGCTGGCACAAGCATTTGGGCATGTGGTGAAGTGCAAAGAGGGAGCTAATCTGGCTGAAAAAATCCTGGCTGAAGAAGAAGGGGGGAGGAGGGTTAGCCAGCTCAGCTCCCTGCTCCGATTTATTTGCAGCAACTTAGGAGGGACAAGGAGGAATGCTGTGGGAGCAGGGATTCTTTAAGCAGGCAAAGCTTCTGAAAATAACGCTCATCAGGCTATGACAAGATTTCCTTTTTGTGATGACTTCTTCCTGCCACCTTCAAGGTGACAAGGCATCCCTATTACAGTTTGCTGGGTGAGGATGCGGACAAAAATAACTCGCTCACAAGTGCATTGAGGGGGAATTCAAAAGAAACTGTCAAGCAATAGTCAAGATCTTTTATATTCGTGTTTGCCATATAGTTCAGTTTAAAATAACAGTTTTTAACTAGTGAAGGTCTTAATGATATAACCTCACTTATATATATATAACCTTCAAACAGACGAGCTGCCACTTAGTTTGAAGCACTGATAAAAGAAAACAGTGGACCATCAGAGAATCGTCTACCAAAAGAGAAATGTCTCCCTGGTTTATATCAAGGAGTTCCTCATTTGTACTCAGAAACTTAATTGTTTATGTAATTTTTAAAATACCTTTCTATGCTTTATTTATTGGAGTGTTAAATATTATCATTATGTTTATGTGTGCATATATATATATACACATATATATCTTCCCTGTTTTATTTTTTGATCCTACTTAACCTCCTGGCCTGAACAGATAACTGGAAGCTGTAGAGAATATTTTCAATGAGTCAATTTGAAAGTGACTCTGAGGATCTGAGGTTGCCCAAGTACTTTAGAAAACGCCATTGAAGACTTGAATATACCCAGTAGCTTCAGGCACTGGGCTGAAGTGAAATAATGCTTCAAAACCAATCCTTGGCCATCAGGCAGTGATTCCAAGCAGCTGACCCGAGTCCTGTGAGCCTCCAAGAAGTAAGTGAAGAAAGACAGCTCAGAAAGGAGGTCAGTGTGCCAGAGGTAATACCCCTCATTCCATATGTAATGAACCTATGGGATGATGAAGCCTGTGAGCTGAGAAAGAAGCTCTTGAGCTAACCCATGAGAAGTGATGGATGAAGATGTGTCTGAGACCAGTTCCTGACTTGGGAATGCATAGAGGATGTCTCCGTCCCTTACAGATCAAGGATACCAAGCTCTAAGAAGGTAGGTAATGACAGGTGGACTCTTAAATAGAAAAATAAAAGCAGTCCCTGAGTAAGACCCAGATTCTTTCCTTTTGGAGATGCTCATTAGTAAGGAGTCAGGTTCATGCTTACTTTCTCACTGGACCATGGAATGTTGTCTTCTTTGCAGCTCAGTGCACCAGCTGCAGTAGGAAATGCCCGGGAGCAGGATTGAATGTTTCATATTCTGATGGCTGGAATATCTTGCTAGAGAAGTGGGAGCTGTGGGAAAGAGAATTCTGGGTCTTCAACATCTTAGGAGTGTGCTGCAGACACTGAGTTATGATACAAATGGCTCACCACCTCCACTGTCATCTCCAGTTGTGTTCTGCAGTGAACTCCCATGTAAGGCTCACTTGGTCATACTAAGTTTTTATTCTTTTTTTTTTTTTCCAAGGAGTTTTGCAGGAAGCACAAAAGCTTCACAGAAATTTCTGAGGCAGCCCTTAGGGCCTCAATATGTTTCTTATTTTTCAGATCTCAGGTAAGTTTGTATTCCAGAATTATGACAACGGTACACACATACATGTGTATGCATACATTTAGTTCCTCTGTGAGCTATTTGGCACTGCAGTAAATGGTCAGAATCACTATCTAAGAGTGAGTTCCCCTAAACTGCCTGATTTGCTGGTGATGTAGGCAGGGAGGATCTGGCCTTCTGGCTATTAAATCAGGCAGGCTTTTTTTTTCTTATAAAAACCCCAAAACCCCAACTGAATTGTGTTCAAGAAGTACAGTATAGAACAAACAAAAGAGGTTAGCTTTTTCCTCACTCCTGCAGGAATGGCTGGGGGCAGGAGTGTGATGCACAGAGATGAGCCGTGACTGTCATTAGAAAGGAAGGGTTTACAACGTGATGATGCAGCGGCTGTGTTCCTGCAGTGTGCCAGGCAGATTGTGACTGCTGGATAATCTTTAAACTATTACCTCACTCTGTGTAACTCTGAGCTCCTGAATTAGATTAGAATCTCATATTTCATCCATAAAGCTGTGAAGCAGATACATTTTTCAAACAGCAAGAAACATTTTTCTTTCCTATTTTTTTCATGGCAATGCCATACCTTTCTTGAGGGAGTTAGAGTGCCTGCCTAAATGGAAAAGTAATACTGGGTCTGCAGTAAATAGATAAGATGAAAAACTTGCTCTATTGTAAAGGCTGCTGCTGCTTGATTGCATCTGCTTATTTTGTCAGCATGTGATGCCCACTTTCTTGTTGTCAGGCTTTGAGATCATTAGTACTGAATCTTCACCTCATTGCTTGCATCTAGTCTGACTTTCAACCTCGTGATGTGATAGTCTCAGCTACTGTAATTATAGCTGACTTTATGCAATCCCCCCCTCAAACAACCAAACAAAAGCAGCTGAGGAAGGGCACACAAGTACCAGAGTACTTCTTCCTTAGCTGCTCTAGAGTTGCTGCAAACCTTAATGTTTCTTGGAGTGGGAGTAGAGGCAAGAGGAAATTTGGTATGCAGGGACTCACAGAACAGCAGAGTGGCTTGCCTCAGTTGGGTTTCTGCTTATAGAGTGGGTAAATACATTCAGTTCAGCTTTGATCTACTTTGCTTGGGCAACAAGCAGGATGAAGAGATTAATGGAAGAGCCACCCACTTGGTTAATCACCCACAGCCCACTCCATGCTGCGTCGTCACTGCTACCCATAGCTGAGATACATAGATTAGAACAGTTTACATATATTTACAGGTGCTGCAATTGTAATGTTTTTTTTCCAGTTGCAGAACAGACCTCTTGCTTTGTGGTGTATGTGAGAAGGTATTGTGTGAAACCAGGTGTCCATAGACTTGAAAGTCTTTGTTTTCACAAATGCTGATGCTATGATATAGGAGACTTGAAACATGGAGGGTTGTCTTTATACAGGAGTAATGTCAACACATTTTGCAATTCATTAGCAAAGTTCTATACTTCATGGAAAAGACCTAGTTTGTCTGTTAGTTGACATCTATTTCAGCCCCCCAAAACAAGCGGAGCTGGACGCAGAGGTATTAATGGAGATACAAGAGCAGAGGGGGAAGAAGTATTAATGAGTATTTAAGAAAGTAATCTTTCGATATAGCAAAAGATGAAAATACTAGTGTAGGAAGGTGGGTTTCCTTTATCTCAGGTAGAGAAATATTAAATTTTGATGTGACTAAGCTTGTATAATTTAGAAGTGCTGAGGCTGGCATAAACCTTTATGGTGCTTGAGGTAGGGAAGCAGAAAAACTGTACATCAATGGACAGTAGGACAACTACCGTAAGTGTAAGCACTCTGCAGTAGGTAATAGCTGTTGGATGTTGAATCTGTGAACTTAGAGTCAAAACAACACACCATATTCAGTATTTTTACTGCTAAATGGATAAATACTTGCAGAAAGTTAAGTCCAACTAGAGATTTTGGGGATTCTTGATCAGTTTAATATGCAAATGCCCAATAAAGGTATATTCGCTTGAGTTAGCACAAGGTCCAGCTCCAGCTTTTATGAATCTTTTTGTGGGAAGGCCTTGGAGAAGGAAACAGCTTGTTCCACTGCTGGCAGAAAGAATATGCCGGGTTTTACGTGTTACTGAAGAGAATTAGCCCCTGGCCTCTGTGGAAGCCTGGGTTTCCACCTCCAAGTGCTGTGTGCCAGTACCAGCCTCAGAACCCTTCTGGTGTGTGACTTGTTGCAACCTGAAAAATTCACACAATTTTCCTCAAAAGCCTTTTTTTAAAAACAGTTCTGCCACTTGAGAAAGTTAAACACAGACTTGGAAGGGTATTTGGTATAAATAGCAGGGGGTTAGGAGATGAGGAATGCCATGTTGGCTTATAATGGTGCTTCAGACCAGCTAGTGCCCTACTCCTGCAGCAAGGCTTGGTCAAACCTCTTTTTGTGCCTCTGGGGTTGATCCTGTCACATGAAGTTCAGATGCCTGTGATTCTGGACAGCTGTGATCAGCTACAGTAATTGTTTTCTTAAAACCTGATTAGATCAAAATGATGTTTGTGTTGTGTGTGACAGTGCTTGTGGTGACTTAAAGAACCAAAGACTTCATCTCCCCAAAAGAGGCTTCTTGATACCTCTGGTTTGGCTTGTTAACAAATGTATTTAGTAACTGGAATAATATGCTGCTGCTTTGTTGATGTGTTGACTCATTTGATGTATTTTAAAAGAAAATAAACAACAAACTGCTTGTCCAAACAAGTCTGGGCGACGTATCTGCAGAGGTAGGCTGGGCTGGAGGATGTCAAGTTCATCTCTCACCAGATTATTGTGATCTCTTGTTTGCTTCATGGTCTATGTGAAGAAATCAGTTCTGTATTATCATCAACTCTTGTGGGCCTCAGATGAGGTTTCATATGGCATTGTTGTGACAAACAGATGAACAGTATGTTATCAGAAACTTACCAAACTATGAAATTTGAGCATGTTTGATATTGATAAGAGATACGTTGTGTAAAAGCTATCTGAATGGTATTTTAATGACTCAGCAAGTAATAGGAGAAAATATTCCATTCGGTATTCAATATTCCGTTCACAGGGAGATACTGTGTGCAGTTTCTGAGCTAGACTAAACGAGGGTTAGTTCAATCTGCAGGCAATTTTATTTAGGGATGGAAACCATTGGAACGGAGGTTCTGCACGTACATATGTGTGCAGTTGCTTTTGAATGACACGCTTCTCATAGCGGGGGTGGTTCTATATAGTGTGGAGCTGGATTATTGTTTGCATCCTGGAGGAGCCCTGGAGGAACTTGCATCTATTTCTTTTTTGGTATGTCTAAACAGCCTGAACTGCCATTTTTGGAACTGTCTGTAATGCATCTCTTTCCAAGCACATAAAGATTTGGGTGGCCATACGTGCTCCAGTGATGACAGTCATCACTGTATTGCTGCGTTCTGTGCAGTTCTGCTGGCTTTCTGCAGCCATTTTGGGCAAATTGAGCAAACAGTCCTTTAGATAGTAGCACCCGGGAAGTTGCCTCTGCCATGTCAATTTGTGTTGTCTAATAATATAGATGTGCTGATGCTGCAGTCTCTCTGTGAGTGCGATACTGGCCTCTGTAAGCTTACTAGTTATTTTCATTACACAGCTACTGGAAATGTTCACATCTTTCAGGCCTCTACCCTTGAAACAAGTTTGGCTGAAGTTGCCCAGTGAGTAAGCTGGAGGGAGGAAAGAAGCTGTCAGATAATATAAGCTTTTTTCCTAAGAATACCAAACTGAAAAGCCAAAGACAGAATTTGAAGGTCAGTACTCCAATTAATATAAACACTTGACAAATACAGATGACTTTATGCTATTCCCATGCTCAATATTTATTTTTTTTCCATTACATTTACAATTCATACATGTATTGCTGGTAAAGTTTAGGGAGATAAGGATGAATGGAGCAATCCAGCCCTTCCCTAGATACTAGCTAAACCTATTGTTTTCTACATTTCTTTAGAATCGCAGGGATAAAATCCTGATGTAAAACACAGTTTCTGGTGGATTATTTTTAAAATTTGAGGTATAATCTATGCCAAAATCCATGGTGCAGCATCACAAAGCATGCAGAACTGAGTATATGGAGCAAAATTTTGTGTTCTAAAGGCATGTAATGCAGTTATGTCATTGTATATACACATATACATGTAAAGTTTGACTGTATCATTAATAATAACCAGATTTCAAGGCAGACTGTTCTGTTAACATAGGTGAAAGTGAGCATGAGAGTTTACCACAAGTCTGCTGGCTTTGCGGAACTGCTGTTTTCATTAATCATGAACATTCTATATCACAACACTTACCTTAGAGTAAGAGAACTATCAAAATAAAAATAGATTATTTACATAGGTGTCAGAGTTACTGCAGTTGATATTCTCAGCTAAAACTGGGTCTCGAGTCATGCTGGACTGGCTTCAAATTTCAGACTTACCTGCAAAGCACAAAAGGGTAGTTTCTCAGCTGGGGTACGATGAAGTTGTTAAAATTCAATTTTAAAGGCAAAGAATGAGAGTGGTTTAAAATAAGCTTTGCATAGCCTCTACCTCAAAGATACTTCCTAAGGCATTCAGCTACCATGGTGATGAATGTGGTATAAATAGAAAATAGATTAGATAGATAGAATCTTAAATGTTTCTGAGTAGATCTAAATTAACAGTGGCCATTCAGGAAAGAGAAGTAGGAAGTCACCATGCAAAATTTAAGAAAATACACATCAGTAGTAAATCTAGAGTGGTTTCTAGAAAGAGGAAGGTAGGAAGCAGTTGGTAATATCATGGCTGGTAATACAGTATCAACAGGATTCTTGGGTTTTGATTCTGTTGAACCCCAGCACAGAAAAAGCAGACACATAAGATGTTTTACAAACGTGAGAAACACAGAAGGATTTCTACCTGTGAGACAAAGCCCTCTTTTGAACAGACAGGTGCTAGAAATGGCAATATTCCCCCATGAATCTATGAAGCAAATAAAGGATCCCACAACAGTGGGATATACAATGAGGAAAGACACTCAGAAGTAAGTCACCTATTCCCCAAAAGACATAACACCTCTGTCTCCCATCAACCAAGTTAACCCTCTTTAACTTGCCCTGTAACGTATGACCCCAATATACCTTAAAAGACAGAAAGTGCTTTTTAGTCTGTTTGCATAAGCAGCTTGTTGTTTTCTGCCACAATATATTAAGGTCAATTGTTCAGTAGGAATGAGTTTGTTTAAGCCCCAATTTGCAGACTTATTTAAAAGACATACAACTTTAGGTACATGGATAATTCTGTTGTTTTCAGTGGGACTATTTATGAGCTTAAATTGCAGCTGAAGTACCTGCTGGAGAATGGTCTTAGAAATAGCTGTGTACAGTTCTACATAGACATAAAGACTATATAATAGGTTAATGTGTGCTCTACAAGATAAGTCTTTGTATGAATAGTGTGCACTGTGTTGCTGGGTTGTTTTATTTTTGGCTTTGTTTCATGTGCCAAGGGGGAAGCTTAGCTTCTCCAGCAATTTACCTTCCAGTGATTGAGCAATACTCAGCGGTTGCTAGTTTGTGAACACCATCTCTTGGTGACCTTTCCTAGTGACTGTATGATGACAACTGTGTGACAGCTGCCCTTAAACTAGTCTCATGATTGTGATGATCAAGGGCTTAAAGATCTGTCTTTCATGCTGCTAATTTTTGAGCTTCTGACTTAAGTCTTTTTTGTGTGGTCATTGAGTTAGGAAACAAGTTGAGACTTCAATCATGTTATTTGTGACTAAGATGCAAGCACTGTTTCTACCTGGTTAAATGAACAAAATCAAAGGGTGTAGTTTATCTCACCCAAAAGTACTTCACTACATATGATCTGGTAACAGTTCTCCACCACTTGGCAAAAATCAAAGTTTAAAGGATGAGTGCTGACCACACAATATCTAGCTGGACAGAACAGAAGCTTCAGGGGATGTGTGATAGTGCTCCCTCACTCTCATGTTACTTCATTCAAGATACTGATGATCTCTCTATGAGGAGGCAGAGATGCAGGAAAATGTTCTCCGAGTCTCTCTGATGCTGTCTACTAAATGAGAAGTGAGGGAAGAACATACTCTTAGAACTAACCCTTTAAATATGTGACCTGCAGGTAAGTTCTTTGGGCAATGTGAACCTAGTGCCATCAGATCAGTGCCATCCTTCCACAGATCTTAGGTCTTATCAGTACCATTAAGATAGCCTAGTGCTTTTACAGATCAGCTCAGCAATGAAGACAAGCCGACTGAAGCTGATCTCAAGCAGGGGGAGAGGTTATGTAAATAAATAAACCCTTTTTTTGTAGTCTCATTTCTTTGAGGGTATGCAAACACAACTGGCTGACTTGCTAATATTTTGTGGTGACCCTGGACTCTGAGCTGTCACTAGGCTAGTGCCTGCATTTTATTTAGGCACTCCGACTCCTCATGGAAGATAATATATGTAACCAAAGCTGGGTTTCCATTACCCCTACTCTGAAATAGCAGTGTGATATATCTGGGTATGACACTATCAGCTTCGAAGGTGCATGACCCAGAACACAACATGCAGTTCATTTTAATAACACAAAGCTAGCATAAATGCATCAAAAGCACTCTTTCTCGCATACTCACATCTCAAAGCTAAGTGCAGGCTTGCTTTTTCAAAGTTTCCTGGGAGCTACTCTGTTACCAATGAATAAATTCTCATGGGAGTAAAGGGTTATCAAAATTACACCACCTTCTACTCCTTTAGATTACCTCCTTTATTGTAAACAGACAGTAGCGTCAACACTTTAAGATAAAACCTAAAATAAAAAGTAAAACCCTAATCCTCTCCTGCCTACACAGTTCTCTTTGAGACTGAAATGAAAGAATGGCAGGTATTAGCCACATCACTTAATGCATTCCTGGAAGGCATTTGGATGCTGTGGTGAAAAGGGGTGTAGACAAACCCAACATAAAACAACATAGCTTCAGTTGTGTAACTCATGGTAGGCTCTACAGATAGACAAACTGAGACCACATACACTTCTTGGGTGTCCGTTTCCCTTTCAGTATACCTTAAACTCAGCTGACTGTTGTGGCTGTGTTCTGAGGGAGAAACCATGATATCCTCCAAATGCCATATGATGATTTTGGAAAAATCTATCATGCCCTAAACTGTATAGATAAGGTGTCTCCTCCTTCCTTTTGTACCTGAGGAACTACTTGTTACTGTCATTTAAATAGAACCATAGAATCATAGAATAGTTAGGGTTCAAAAGGACCTTAAGATCATCAAGTTCCAGTCCCCTTGCCATGGGCAGGGACACCTCACACTAAACCATGCCACACAAGGCTCTGTCCAGCCTGGCCTTGAACACTGCCAGGGATGGAGCATTCACAACCTCCCTGGGCAACGCATTCCAGTGCCTCACCACCCTAACAGTAAAGAATTTCTTCCTTATATCCAATCTTGTTATGAAGGGACAAAGAAACATAGAGGGCACAACTTATCCTACTTGCTCAACAAAACTAAAGCAGAAAGAAACTGCTGGATCTAGACTTCAAAGGTGACCCAAGAAATGTGGTCAGCTTTTCTAAAAGTGGAACATTTTAGGGAATTGAAAATTCTATTGTAGTTTGGAGAGAATGCCAAATGCACTCTTATGGTGCTAGTTAAAGCTATCTTGCAATAATTAATAATTCCTTTAGTTGAAGATTTCTGCTCATATTTTAAGCAGATGAGGGTGTTTTTTCCTTCACACAGAAAAAAAATAAGATGAAACTATATATATAAAATGAAGTGGGCTTGAGAGGCATTTGGTAATTTCTTCTCTGAAAAACACCGTTGCAAATGACCATTAGTGGCTGACAATCACCTGTTTAAATCTGCCGCAGCCCCTCCTGGTGCTGCCCTCTGCGAGTCAGCTGCTCGGGTCACCTGAGCTGCCGGCTCCTCGGCAAGGCCTGGTTCGTTTTAGTGGTTCCCTCTCAGAGTAGTCAAATTCTCCCTAAGTTATGTGAAGGGGGTTGGTTATGTTACTCTGGAAGCAGGATGTGGAAGATGAGTTTTGGAAAAGAGACTCATTCCCAAATGTATTTTTCTCTTTATTTTTACTCTTTCAGACATACAGAATAGTTTAGTACTATGCTGTTCTACTGTATGATTTCTACTGCAATAAGCCATTTTTTTCTACTATAAATGTAATTTATAAAGTTGATCTGGAGTTCTTGACCTTCTGTATTAATTCAACTGTGAAAGACAACCGTTAGCTTTTGAACTACTTCATTTACTACTTCATTTGTTTCCTGTACAGTTGGTATTTGTCCAGTTACTGACAACGTGGATGACACACAACAGAAACAACTGAGAAAAGCAACATTGCTCTTGAAACTTCAGCAAAATATGGGTATGTTACTTCCCTAATTTCTGCTATTGTAGAAACTATAATGGGTCTCTTCTGCACTGTTACTTTCTACAGCATTATTAGCAAACAAGTGAGATTAATACAGTACTTTTCTAAAATGAGTCCCCATATCAGTATTGTAGGTGCAGGGTGTTTCTGGGGCAGAAAAAAACACAGCCCGCTGTTGGAACAAAAGCAGCGTTTGCATTTGTTCAGGCTTCAAGTCAATACAAAATGCTCATATAGCTTTATTTCTTTTTTGGAGAGCCACCATTTTCATAATTCCATACATTAAAAAAAAAAAAAAGGGAAAAAATACCTAAACCAACTCAAACACAGTTGAATGGCTTTGTCAAGTAGGCATCCATAAATCAGCTAGTGACTCACTAATCTTCATCTGAAGCTGACAAGTACATATGGGCTTGAGTGCTAATTGTCAGCCTTGGTAATTCAGGGAACACCAGCCACAGTCTTCTTTCAGATACAGTTTTGCCATTGGTACTCCTTGGTCCAGCTCACATATATCTGCCTGCACTTTGTACAGTTCTATTTGAGGTGGGTTTTTTTTGTGTATTTTTTTGTTAAAGGACAGTTACACTTTGGTCAACAAAGTAATAACTTTGTTTTTTGTTAATTCTTAGGACATGCTAACTGGAAGATTAAGGAGGAGTAGCAGTAAATGTAATCATTCAGGGACTTTGGGTTTTTTGTATCATCTTCTCAACTGCATCAGTAACAAGCATGTTAATAGGAAAATGTGCTACAAAGACAGTAAATGTAGTTTTAAAGAAAAAAATAGCCTTTATTTTTTCAAGCTTAAATTTTTTGTTATTTTTCCTAGTATGATCCCTAGAACTGAGCAGTAGTGCAGTCAGTGCATTATTTTGGGGGGCCAGGACACAGCCAAGGTACTACAGAAGTTTGCTGTAAGCATACTTAGAGGTGGACGGATCCTGCTCTGATTAGAAATGTTATGTGGAACTTTTATAATTTAATTACCTGACATGGTAGCTTTAGATTTAGGTTAAGCAGTGGTAAAATAGTTTTTTTGGGGTGGCTGTTTCTCCTCTTGTCATTCACCTTGACCCTGCTTTCCACACCCTAGGTTGTCCTGACTGCTGCACTTGCCACTCACTGAATGCATTTCCTTTGTTATTTTAGGTGTGGTAATAGCAGCTGCTGTTGCAGTCTTTGCATCCATCTTCTCTTTCAATTACTTCAGTGATTAAACTCAAGCAACCAGAGCTTTGTGGAATGGAAGTATTGGCCAGTTACAAGATAGAAGAATTTGGGTTTAATATATTAGTAATTAAGAATTATTGCCTAAATACCACCAGTTACATGTGCAACATAAATTGTAATGATAGATTCAGTTACCTTGTTACCAGCATGCACTTACTACATCAAGTAGAATCACATGGTTACAATATGTTGCTGAATGATAGTATTATTTTCTAGAAAGATCCCTTAAACAAATTTTTCCTATTTATTCTTTTAATGCAAAATGCTGCTACTGGTGTTTCTCAGGCTATTGGCAAGACTAGCATAATTACCTGGTATGACAATTCTTGCTTTAAGGGCTCCTTTGCTTAAAGAAATCTCATCTCATTGAAGTTAATTGGGGAACAATTATATTTAAGGTAGTCAGCATTTCACCATATGCATTGTTTTCTATATTATTGGTTAACTAGCATAATAGGTATGCAAACAGTTCCTAGCAGTTTCAAGACTAGACCAGTTCAGCCTGTAAATACCATTGTTTGGGACCTGGAGAACTCAGAAATCAATAAAATGCATGGAACTTTCGAGACTTGTATATGCTGTCTTTTACTTAGTGGCTCTTGATAAGGATTTTTCTGTCCAGTTCTGATTTAATCATCGCTCTCTTGGAATATTAACTATTTCAGCGACAGCTACATATAGTCAGCCCTTTTGGATTATTTTGTAGATGCATGCAAGTTGTCAAAATTGTTTACCAATCAGGATTTTTAGACTACAAACAGGTAACTTTCCATTATGAGATATTCTTCCAGGTATGTTAGGGGATAACATTATTGTTTACTTGCTATAAGAAGAACAGAAGGAGGGAAGAATTCAAGTAAGGTTAATAAAGGAAATTCTTATATAAAATGTGATGTTTACTTGGATCTGAACTACAGTAGAAAAGAATTCCAGATTTTACAGCATTTTAATATCACTGTAATTTTTTTTTTCTTTGTATAAGGAACACTAAGAAGAAATATAAACACTTTGGTTCTAAAGCATAATCAAGGAAGTACTGGAATACTTTTATTAAAAGCCAACTGTATGAAATGTGTCTCAAATACCATTGCCTCATCCATGCATTCGGTTTTTACATGTTTGGGAAAAGAGCTGCCTTTAGTATTGGAACTATATTTTGGAACATCATGTTGATCTTTTGTGCTCAGTCAAGTGGGGCCTCTCAGGGGAAAGTGAGTATTGCAATGGAGATGCTTTTTCCAGGTGCTATGTGTTGTATAGAAGTATGTCATTCTGTGCAAATGGGTGGAATCAGTAGGCAAGATAGCATTACAGGGAATCAGTTGATTCTGAGGGAGGTTGATTGCTGTCCAGAAAATGAGATTAATTTTGTAACATGTAAATGAAAGATCATGGGTTTAAAATTGCTCTGCTAAAGTCTGTTAGAAGGAGGGGCAGTGCGGTAATGGGATGAAGTCTGTCTTGGGTCTCTTTTCCTTTTTTGGGGGGGTGATAGGGGCTGCGTATGCTTTCAGAGGTTAAACACAAAATGCTTATTCTGTAGTTGCCTGTTACTTGAAACTCAGCCATAGAAGTAAAGCACAACATTTGAGATGCTAAATGTCTTGCACCAGGAATGAAAATTGTCATGAAACACTCTTTCAGTAGTTCTTGCTTAGCACCTGTGGTGTAAAAGCAGAGTCTGGTTGGAGCCAGAAAAGCTCCGCCTGTCCCGCTTTGGTACCACACCGCAAGGAGAAAAAGAGGCTGGGCTCCGACAGCCCAGGCAAGACTGGGGCAGCTGCAAGCATGGGCATCCCCAGGGGACCAACGTACAATCCCACCTTCAGCGTGGCCTCCTGCAAAGAGAAAGAAGCAGCAGCGACAATTATTACCGCAGATTGCCCCTGCCTGAAGACGCTCCTTGCGCAGGGGCTGCTGGAGGCGCCAGGTCCCCGCCTTCACGCCAGGCCTTGGGTGCCCTGCGGCAGGCTGCAAGGAAGGTGCTGCAGCTTGGAGGCAGCTACGGGGGACCCGCGCCCACTAGGCCGCTGTACTGCTCCCTCGCATGCGGCGGACGCCGATGGCGCGCCAGAAGGGCAAGGGGCCGTGCGGCGGAGGTCGGGCTGCAGAATCGCGCTTCGGCCGCAGGGCGCAAGCGGGGCGCTGGAGGCGTCCCTTTAGCGGGGGGCAGCAACGGATGCTCTGCCGTTACCGGCATGGACGCGGGCTGCAGGAGCACGTCTTTGCCACCAGGCGGCAGCAGAGAGCACTGCAGTGTGCGTTACTGCGCATGCGTGCAGCTGGTGCTGCAGTGCTGTACTTGGGTCACCCGGCGGCAGCCGCGAGCGCAGTGCGCTGCTCTCGGTACGGCTGCAGTACCACCTTTCTGTCGCCGGGCGGCAGCACCACCTCAACGATTATTTCCGAGCCACGGCCAGGCTCGGCCGTTTGTACCTTTCCCAAGATGGTAACTGCGGCCTAGTGGGGCCCTTATCACCTTCGCAGCCAGGCAGTAACGTTCACTGCCTCTGTATCGGAAGCCACCCAGTGGCTCGAGCATTCCCGGCCTTTGCATTTGCGTGCTTTGAAAATCTGGGGGTAGTTTCTGCCTGCATCCCCCACCCTATTACCTGGGCAGGAGAACCAGCACAGGAAACATGGGTAAAAAAGTCTCCTTCCTCCAGGCTTGCTGTATCCATCTGCATGTGGCATCGTGGTTGTGGGAGTGACAGCAGTGAGACAACAGGTGCTGGCAAGAGATGAAATGGGGGAAAAAAGACAGCACAGGCAACTCACTGAAGGCAGGAGGGAAAAGGCTGAAGCGCTGTGTGTGTGAAGGGCAGCTACATTGAGCTGCTAACCGCAGGTCCAGGCAGACCAGAGGCAAGTGGTAGATCTGTAAATGAATGGTACACTGGGGATCACTGGGCTCTGTGGTGGCGTTTGCACTTTTCCTCACCTCTGTCTGCTCCCATAGTCCTGTATTACAGGCAACACTTCCTGTGCAGAGCTTGTCTCGTGGAGAAGAGACACTGCATGATGTTACTTAACAGCATGCAAAGTAGTTGGCCATGGAGCAAGGAAAGCAAAGAGGCACACTGGTATAGTAGGTGTCCTTAGCAGGTGATCATAGAGCCCTGGATGTTTCACCTTTGTCCAAGAGCATAGCTCTGCACTCCTTGCTGCTCCTGGCAGTGGGCATTGCAGTTGCACTTTGCTGCAAGGAGCAGAACAGCTCTTGGTGCAGTGCAAGTGCTGCTCAGCAGGAGCTAACATATCCCTGCGTGGCCAGCACTGTTCCCAGTTCTAAAATGTAGGAGGAGAGAGAGTGGGGTAGGCAATGTGCAAGCACTGGGGTGCAAGGAAGCATCTGGGGTCTGGATGCAGAGGGGTTATGGGGGATGTGAGATGGGGGCAGGGGGGAAACTCACGAAGAAAGAGCTCACATGAAAAAATGAACTCACAAGGAGCCGGAAGGGGATATGGTGTAGGAATATGTTTTGGGTGACAGCATTTGGAGCAACACATACAGGGGGTGGGTAAGTGGGTAAAACCTGCGTGGGGGGTCATACATGGGGATGATCTAACACACACAGAGCCTAGCCATGATAATCCACATCAGAAAGCTCACCTGGATTAATTGCAATGTATAATCCACTCCAGATAACTGACCCACATCAGATAACTCCCAGTGGTGCCCCTCAGACTGGCAGAGTTGCACCCCAGCAGTGGGTTTGTTTTGGGTTTCTTTGTTTGCTTTCCCATAACATAAATATTGGGGAGAAGCACAAATTTTTTTGCTTTTGAAAAAAAAAATATTCAACTGGGGGGGTTCTTCTACTGCATATCCACAGCATAGAAATTGCTGAGTTTTGGTTTTGTTCATGAAAAGGAGGTGTAAGTTTTTTGCTTTCTGTTGCATAAAACCAGGTGGGTTTGGCTTTCCCAGGAGCCTCAAATTGGGTTTTAAACCATTGCAGAATCAAAATCAGGGGAATATCCTTATGCCGTGACAGCAGCTTCCACCCCATGTGCATGGCCCTGCAGAGGGAAGTCCTCATCTGGGGAAATCAGCTCCAAAACAGCATGAAAAAATGGAAAAAGAAAAGGGGAAAGGAGCAGCTTTTGAAAACACTTTTCTATCTTTAGTAGCTGTTTAGAAGGGTCATTGGGTGTTTAAAGCCTTTCTATAAACAGCCTTTCTATAAACAGGGTTTCTTTGCATTTTGAAAACATTGTGTATCATAGACATTTACATTTATTTATCTATTTACACACTTGTATGGTTTGAACATATATGGCATATATATATATAAATCATCCATTTCTACTCACAATACACTGTATTTAGACATATACACGTTTACGTACATATCTAGCTACACTTATCTCTATTTATACTTTAATGTTTACTCTAGTACCTATTTACACTTATATAATCTATTCAGATTATGTATAATTTCTAGACTATGAAATGCATAGTAAGTGTAGATAGCTTTATCTATTAATATAATATTTATTACATATATATAATATATAGTGAATATTATATACCACACTGGGAGATAGTGGTGTGTAATCCCTGCTAACTGGGCAGGGACTATCTGGGTGATGACCTGCAGGAGCTATGGTACTGTCATGAGAAACAGTCAGCCCTGGAGTTCATATGTTCTAAAAGGCCACTCCCACAACAATAAAACCACGGTGTTTTATTATATTTCAAGATTTACTAACTTGTAAATCACAATTGCATTTCTCTGGAAGCATAGAGTTATTACTAAGCTACTATATGGCTTCATCTTTTTACCTGCAATACAGGAGAGTGACATTTCTACCACGTATGAAGTCAGTCTATTCAGCCACAGCTAAGTTTAATTTTAAATAATGAAAAATGAAAATACACAAAGCAAATAGGTACCCTTTATCAAAGCAGAACACATCTAATCTGAGCCCAGAGATCAAAAGGTTTTTTACTGGCTTTTTCTAAATCACAGGCTTCAAAATACAGCTTCCAGTGCACCACCCTGGGATGCACACTGACTACTCTGTTGCATTCATGAGAAACAAACAGAGCACAGAAAATCTGAATGCAAATCAGACATAGCAGAGCAGATTGAATGGTGTCTCAGTTAAGACTTGTGGTTCATGCAAGGTAGAGTATTTGTAGCATGCCGTCAAGAATTTGTGAGTAGTGTTTAGACACCCACTGCTGCAATTCAGGAAGTCTAGGCTCAGTTTCCCAAACCTAATTATTTCTCAGCAGCTGAAAAAGGGTTAGAAATGGGCAAAACCAGCTTAGGAACGGCCAAAAATGGCTGAAAGCTGTTTGGAGATGTGTAAAAATGGGTTATAAATGTCCAAGAATGGTTTTAAGAGGGTG
>JAVHNF010020646.1:957-12368 GCA_034783455.1 Micropsitta finschii | reverse complement strand
GTGTTGAAGTGACACCCAGACATAAGTAACTGGGGGGTTGACTATACGGCCTTTCAGGGTCAATTCCAACCCAAACTATTCTACGATTCTATGATCTCACAGCAGAACACAACTAGCATCACTATTTTTCACACCTAATTCCTTTATGTCTCACCATCCAGCTCATTCTGTATTCCTTCCTCTGCTTGTATCACCTAGTGCTTTTCAGGAATAGAAGGAGCACACATTTATTCAGAACCGTAAGTCTTGCTTTTGTTCTGTTTTTAAAGTAGCTAAGTCACTCTACACAAAAGTTTCTCAGGTCTCAGCATTGTTCTCTTGTATGTCTAAAACCTCACTACACACAACTGTAACTTTTGTGAACTAAGGACTTACTTTCAGCATTACCTTAGCAGCTCCAGAGAGTACAAATTCTGTGGTCACCTGTTTACCAGATTCTGTGTGTAGTCTAATGAACAAACAGGTTTATTCATATGTGAACTGGGAGAAGACCATGAACTTGTCACTTCCAGCCAATGGTTATCAAGTAAGGAAGGAGAAGCAAGTCAAACTTGACTAGTAAGTGGTTACTGTCAGTGCAACACAGGGCTGGTGAAAACCCATAAATCAGTAAACAGGGTTTGGTTAATAATTTAAGACCAGTCAGCTGCTCTGCTGATGTTTGAGATGGTGTATTTATTGAGTCCTGCAGGCCCATATGTTTCAGTTTAGTTTATGAGAATCATCACGCGTAAGGGTGGACACACAGTACTTACACAAGGTTGCAGTTCCAAGGCTGTTGATTTGAAAAATACTAAAACTGTAAAGACCAACTTTGACCTTATAGTAAGATCTATGCAGACAGACTCCAGCTGTGATATGCTGCCATATGAAAGCAGTGCTTTGAAAAACCTTATTACAGTTTACTGTTTACCTCTTTCATCTGTCTTTTCACCCTTCCTCCCCCTTCCTCTCAGTGAACAGTTTGATAACTGTTCTTAACACCTGCTTGAGATAGATGACTGGTACTTTCCAATGGAAGTTAATTTGTTCAGCACAAGCAGAACTACCTGTTCAGCAGAGCAGACTATATAGCTTGTACTTTCTTGCTGTACAGCATATCTAAGCCATGACTTTTCGTATCCATCCACACAGCTGAAACTCTGATTCTCATCTTGATTACCACAACATCCTTCTCTGTGGTCTTGACAGATGCAATCTTGTCTGTCTCATTTAATTCAAAGCTACTGCAAAGATGATTTCCTCTTACCTCATTCTTTTGACCGGCCATCTCTCAGCTTCTAGTTTTCAAGTATCAGCTGCTTCTCTACTGCAAACTCAATTCACTCATTTTGATTCCTAAGGCTTCCCAGTTCTCATCCTCCCTCATCGTCTTACACCACACCGACATGCTCCATTCTGATCACACCACAATGCAAGCTTGCATGCCTAATCATTACATTCCTGAGCTTTCTGGCATGTCCCTAGTGATGATTAGGAGATCCCAAAAGATAGCTGCAATATATTGGCAATATTGCCTTATTGTCTCCCTCCACAATTCCCTTCAGAACCCTTTTTCCCTTGATGTCCTAAAGAAAAGCTTTGACAACAGTCAGACTGTCAGTGTGCGGAAAATACTGCTTGGCATATTGCCAACATTATCTCACTGTTTCCTCAGGTTTCCTCCTCTCTTTAATTTCTCTTAATTGCAAACTCCATGGAGCAGCAGTCTTCTTGTTCTGTATTTGTACAGCATCAAACACAGTGAAATCCCCATCTGCGGCTAAGGATCAGGTACGCAACATAAACAATAATGAAATTACAGAGATTCACCGTTTCTTTGAGCAAATACCACAGCGCAGAGCCCGAGGAGCTGCCAGTAAGCTCAAGTTGTATTTGTAAGGAGGACTACACTCATGTAAATTGTGCTGGCACACCTTCTCATTTCTACAGGGCATCATAATATTTCTAGGTAGCATTTCTGGCAAAGCATTATTTTAAAATACATTTGGCAGAAACCAGAGACATTTTAGAGTTAAAAAAGTAGGCGAAAGCATTTTGTCTGGGCTCTTGGCAGTTGTAAGCAAGTGCCTCACAAATTACTGCACTCTAGTTTAAATCCAGAGGTTTTACTATGAAGGTGACTGTGGTACATGGAAATTCAACATTTAAACCCCTCCTTTTCTCTCCTGTCTCATGAGTTCACACATTTGAGACAAGCATCTCACCTGTCCATCTGCTGAGCTTTTCTGTATTCCACATGATTGTATTTATTTAGTACACCTAGTTATGCAGCCCAGTTCAGCTCTCCCCCAAAAGCACATCTCCTACCATTTTATCCAGCCTCGTTCTGAGAGTTTCTAGTGATTGAGCAGGTTTGCGCACTTGTTGTATCCTGACTACAGTTGTTCTGTAGTCAAATCAGTCTGATCTGGATAAATGTTACCCCTTTAAATTTCATCCCTTTACTTCTAGCATAGCACTCCATATAACCCTCCTTCATCCTTGCTGCTTGCTTAGTTCAAATATTCAGAAGCATGTGGCTTTGCTTCTGGATATTTTGTAAAGCCATAAAATTCCTCTAATCTCTCCTCATAAATAATATTTCTTCTGAGGATGTGTTTCATAACTGATTTAGTACTGACTAGGACATGGGAAACTCAGGATAAGTTTCCAGCTCTGCTGCCAGACTTCAATTTAAGGAGGCATTCTCTATATCCCTTTCTGCTAAACAGGGCTCAGTATCAGCTTGTTTTGTAAAGCATCTTGTACAAAAAGATGAAATTCTAATAAAACTGGTAAAGTTTGAGGTATGGGAGATCACCAGTGATATCAAGACAGCTTCTCTTTTTTTCCTGATGTTTAACTATCTAGTTGGGCACTTTTAGAAAAGCAGTGAAAACAAAAGATACAGATAAAATGTCCCAGCTTGTTTTTAAAAGTCCCTACTGAATTTGCTTCTCATTATTATTTCCACAATTCCATTCAAAAGCCCACTCTGGAAAGAGCTCTATTGTACAAAGAGAATTAATGATTGCCTCTTGACTACTAATGCTCAGAAGGAAGCATGCAGAATGACTACACCTTCTTGCATGTATTCAAGGTTCTTGAAAGTTTATGCAACTTTTTCATGTTGCCAGTGTTCTTTGTTTGTCAGTTTCATCTTTTGCTACAGGAAGAAACCAGCCAGCTACTAAGCATACCCCTTTGTTCATGACTTCGCATGAACAACTTACTAAATAGCGTTAGTTCAAAAGTCAACTGAAACATTTCTCACTAAGCTTTAGAAGACCTACAAATCAAATGTCTCCCATCACAGAAACTGTTCCAAAGTTCTGTAAATTCACAGGAGTTCTTTTCAAATCCCTTGCAAACATCTCTTCCTATATGAAGTGCTGTGTGGCTTTCCAAGGCATACTGTGACTGTTCTCCCTACCTGTCACTGGTCTTCCCTTGTCATTGCCTATTCAGCATGCCTTCCTGTCACTGAGCTGCTGTGCTGAGGTGGCTCTCTACCATCATCAGACAGATTATTGACCTCTGTTCTAAACTTACTCTTATCAGATATATTTACTTTATCATACTACTGCTTTTCCAGAAACAGATGATTGTTAAAAGTAGCCTTTTAATTATACTGTCCATAATGACCTGATGTAAGACTCCAAATGTCTCAAAAACTATTTCTGAAAGATAAGTCCTATTGTCCCATTGCATGTAATGCCTAGGTAGTGAACATCCATACAGTACTGCATGCCCTTCTAAAACAGGTCACAGGAATCCTATGTTAAAATCATGGTGTTTAAGAGATTAGTCCATTATTTATCCCCATACTTAATAAATGGTCACATGCTTGAGCTACTGGAAAATAACTGCAAGATTGCCTCAAGCCTTCACCACAGTGCAGTCATATATGTAGTGATCTAATACAACCAAACAGTGATGACCTATGTGCAACTGTAACAATCTGACAGAGCACAGATAGAAAGACAGCTGAATTACTGGATGTTTAATGTTTTGCCCCAATATACACAGAGACAGAAAGAGGGAGAAAGCAAGTGTCTGTATCTCCACTAAATTACCTCTGTGAGTAACCCATGCTCTTGATGTGGCACAGTGACACTAGTGCACTACAGAAAGTAGATGATCACAGCTTTATGCAGAAACTCAGCTTTTTGTGTCCTACTATAATCAAAGTAACACCTTTTTAGTTGTTATGCTTATTGCTTAGACACTAGAAGAGCTGGAATTCCTATTATTTATTCATCTATCCCAAGGCCTATCTTTTCCAATCTGTGTGCACAGATGACAATTCCATTGCTTACTTGAGCCTCATCACACAAAGCTGATTTAAATTACAAGTGTGTGCTGTGGATACTAGAGTCACAGCATAAAAGTGCTAAAATTAGGGGTGAACAACAACAAAAGCAGAACTAGAAATGCTGAGGTTTGACTTCCTTGGTGTTCATGTGTAAGAATTCGTTGCTGAGTTTTATTACTCTGGCACTCCTAGAATCAAGCAAACATTCACTCCAAAAAGAGGAGCTTTTATACATATGTTTAGCTTCACTTTTTATTCTACTCAGAAATATGTTCTGTAAAAAAATATACTTACAAGCAGTTTACATAAATATTAAGTACATTTAGCAGAATTAAATGTAAATTAACTACTTTTGGACTTTCTAAACCAGTGTGTAGTAACTGATGATAGATGCTACAACTACGTTGCAGAATGTGTTAGCCTAACTCACCTTCGTGAGCTGCTCTGTGAGCATATGAAAACACACATTGCTTCAGCCATAATTTTAAATCAATCACACTATACCAGGGTAATGGTTTAGTACATGTGTTTCTCCACTAGCTGCTGGTAACTGGGAGCTGACCATGCTCTCTGCTGACCCAAGGAACAACTTCTAGAGCAACTTCAACTAAGAAAAAATAAGTTGAAAAGTCTCTCAATCAGATTTCTTTTCCAAACAAACTGAAAGAAACACTTCCCTTTTAAATAAAAGAAAACACTGCCCTCCTTTGGATCAGACATCAACACTCACCAGTTTAGAACACAGCGGGAAAATCTCTTCTGGAGGAGTGAAGTCTGGTATCATATCCTTTGGCTAATTCCTAAGTAAGGTCCATCTTGGAAGAGACCTTGCAAACCACAGGCCACATTTTGTTCTAAAACATCAGAGTACGACTGTACTGTAGTTTAAAGCAAATGTGAGGGAGCTGCTGGTTTGCTTTTGTGAGGCTGAGAATCATTTAAATGATTTTTACAAAGCCATAGACATACCTGAAAAGGAAGTGGCATAGCAAAACAGAAGTTTTACCTGCTATTTCTACAATGTAAATATATACAGCTTGTGTAAAGTCATTACACATCAGGTAAAAGATGGAAGCTCGATAAACCATAATTAACTAAATCAGAAATCACAGCAACTTAAAGTGTAACAAGGAAAAAAACCCATGATTTAAAATCTTATCTAACAGATATCACCCTCAATGCCCACACATCTCCTGGTATGTTTGCCATGGACCTGGAAATGAGAATATTTATTACATACAGCACTTTATGCAGTAGTCCCTGGCTGGAACCAGCCCCAGTCTGAATGACAATAACACACTTCTAGACACTTAATTAGGGACATCATAAAATAGGTTGGCAATGTCTTCCCTACTTTCAGTAGAGAGGATAATTTGCATACAAAGCAATGGATTTTAGGGAACATGTAGGTAGCACTCTCAGCTAATCAAACAAAATAGCTGTAGAGATCTGGTTTCCATACACATGCAAAGTATACAACACACAGAGCATGAATAATTAGCATTAATGAACATCAGACTCATCACTGAAGACTGGCTGTTGATTCAGAATGCTGCTGGAGTGCAGAACTACCACTCCACTGGGAGCTAATACAAGGGAAGGGACTGAAGTCTATCAGGAAAGTCAAAGATGAAGGGGACTTTCTGTGAAAAGAGTATTAAGAAAACACATGCTTCTTTTTTCCCTTTGTAAGGCAAATACACCCTCTAACAGCTTAAGCTGACTAATGGGAAAAGAACTGGTAAGAGTCACATCCTGAGAGGTTTCATAAGAGTGTTTCTGGCTTTTAACCACAATTCTTCCTCAGAGTTTGTCAAAGGAAAAACAGGGTAGGCATTTCATGATCTGATTCTTCATACACTAGCTGGATGTAGAGAACTAATAAAACTTTTATTTACAAAGAATCCATGGAGCTAAGGAAAATTGTTTATCCATTAATTCCTTGTACGTGCAGACTCAATCTTCACTTATCTGTCTGAAATTATTCCACTGGATGCCACCTCTGAAGTTACCGGATTTCATTCCCAAAGGACAAAACTCAGGATACTATAATTCTAAGCAATTCTTATTTCTCCTCTATGAAGGCATCATTTCATATCAAGGTGTTCCTAAAAATAAGGCCAGATTTCCCACCCTCCTCTTCCTTCTGAAGCATGTCCTAGACATATTTGTGATCAAAGAGTAGGGAGCTGTGAACCACAGCAGAGAGGTGAGCTACTGCCCATGAAACAATAATAATCATTTGCCCCTGTGGGAGACAGCCTCCTGTACTGAGCCTACCAGAACTCAGCAGGAGTCAGGACTTGCACTACAGTGACTTACGACAGAAACAGGATCAAGTAAAGAGGGCTCAGAAGACAAGAAAAGGTGAAGTACACAGAAAGAGGGATGGAGAAGGAACAGGGCTGGGAAAGAAGCAAGCAGTTGGGATACTGAGGAGGAAGGAAATTGTGCAGAATGAGGCAAGGAGGGGAGAAAAAGACACATCACGGATTTCCTTTAGTCTACAGAAATATTCTTCTCTAAGACACATAAAACTAGGGGTGTTCATGGCTGCCTTGTATTTGAGTAGGCAAAAAGCTCTTCTGTGATTAATCCTGCAAAACTGCATTAAAGGTGTACACCTAAGTGGTGCATTCCCCTCAATGGCTAAAACCACATCTCCTCAAGGAAAACAGAGGAGACCCAACACCATGGGAGCTAACAGACATGGTACTGCTGTTGTCCCTGGCTTTTCACTATAAGAGAACAGTTTTCAGGTCCATCCCACATTGCACAGAAACTTCAGCTGTGGCACAGGCAGAGGAAGATTTCTTGCTGCTGCTTCACCTGGCCAGTAGATTTGTAAAGCCTGAGAGCAACTTTTCTGCTCTTTGGCTGTTGGTGAATTTTTTAACAAGTGGCATTCACATACAGTATGTACTGTTACTGTTGGATGGGCTCTGCAGCTGGTTCTCACTAAATGAGATATCATTATAACTCCTGCAATTTTATCCTGGACTGTGTTAACACAATGGTGCAATTCTTCCAGTCTCAACTCTTGAACTGGTATGCTTTCATACATCTTATATTCAGTGCTCCATAAAAAAAGAAAGATTTGCTTGGGTGTGAAGAGGTGTTAGAAGAATTAATGTTCATGGCTAAAGAACGCAAAGGCAATAAAACAATCACAATCTTTACTATTTTTTGAGGTTGAACCATTTACAGAGTAACATTTTTGAGTCTTTGGGTTTGGCATTAATGTCACAGCTTCATTCTTTTCTTCTTAAATAGTTTACTTGGCTTGGAAATCGGGTTTGTTCACTACACACTTACTGTGTTATCTTTCCCCCTTCTACTTTGAGCTTTCCCAAATCAACACTGGAAACCTTCACTTTAATGTGACGCAATTCCCACTCAGGGAAGTTGGCAAGGGAAGCTACTCAAACACAAATGTGAGAGATAATATCTTGTAACAACCACTTCCACAGTCTCAAAAATCTCTTTTAAACATTTAAATAAATTAAAAACAAAACCACCTTGATAAAGCATTTTTATAAAGTGAGATAGGGAACAAAGTTAGTGCTCCACCATGTAAGTGTTGCTATTCAACAAATTAGATTTAAAGTAACAGAATTTTTCCTTAATACATTCGGATACCTCACATTAGTGTTCATTCCTTCAAACTTTCATCCCTTATCACAAGCCTTACATTAAAAAAAAAAATAAAAATTCTCACGTATCTTTGTATTTTTTTTTTAAATGAGACATCAACTATTGTAAGACTCATGATAAAACTAAGATCTGGGCACAATTCTATCAAATTCCCTGGGAAACAGCCTACTTTATAGAGGCAAAAATGTGGCCAAAGATCCCTTCCTCCTCCAGAAGATGTTTTTTTGTACATGAGGTCTCTCTCAACTGAGATCTCTCTGCTATTGTATTATTATAAGTGTTATTGATCATTGAGTCCATTTAAAGCATTAGCCACCTTAAATAATTCATCTCTCCAGACTACCTTTGGCCACAGATGCCACCAGCAATAACCTTCTACAAGACTTGTACTAAAGAAGAGCCAGCATAGCTGCAGCTTAAGCAGAACACAACCAAGAATAAGCAAGACAAATGACTAAGCAAGCATGTCACACAATTACATTCCACTGGGGATTCCTCAGCATTCTAGAAACCAAGTATGTGGGAACAGGAAATGCAAAATCTTCAGATTCGGCATCCGTATGCAAATGTCAGTAATATTTATTGAAGTATAGGGCTTTGAAAAAAAAATAAAATTATATATATACGCATACATACATGCAAAGATTTTGTCCTTCTCATTATCAGCCTGTTAGTATGCGACTGCTGACTGACACATTACTGTGCAGATGCCCCGCTGGCGGCTCAGCACAGCAGCCTGGTTACGTGCTTTGGTGGGTGTTCCCGATACATGACAGACCATGAGGCAGGCAGCAGCAGAGAAAAAAAAGACAACGCCCAATCTGTTTTAGCTAGTAAGTAAGTTGCTGGGGTTTTGGAGTTCTGCCTGGTACTCTGGACTCAGTCCTTTCCACTAGTTGCACATTACAGAGCAATGAACCAGCCAAAATACCCTGCAAAGAAAAACTCCCTTGGTGCCCAAAGGGACCCTCTCTTTCAAAACCTGTAGCGATAGCAAGCACCCTGGTCAGAGTACTTGCAATGAAGCTGATCAAGCCCAAGGCAGGCAGAATCCAGACCAGGAAGAGATCACATTTGGTTTTTCAAAAAAGTTCTGAAATGGCAAAATTCTTTAAAATATATCCCTAATTTTTCCTTCTGTTAAGTGCTAAGATTCAGAGAATGGATATAGAAAAGCTGGTGGGGTGGCACATGGTTGGACTGCGTACCAGTACCTGCTGCAGCAGAGGGCTCACAAAAGCCAACTTACTCTGCCCCTGAAGCTGGCAGTACTTTCGAAGCCAGCACTGGAATCTGTGTTGCTAGAGCTAGACTGCTGAAGAGCTCAAATCAGCCATCTCAGCACCTGAACTGTTGTACTGGGAGTTTCTATGGCTGCATTGAGATCTACTAACTTTTGCAATACTCTTACAAAGTAAAATCTGTGATCATTGTATGAATTTAGCTGTCTTTTTATCAACAAGCTTTGACTTAACAATGACAATTTTAACGACTACACATTTAAAATCTCAAGTGTTTTGCATTTAACTGCACTATGGAACAGAAGAAATACACGTTAGCCACTACAGACCTGGATGGCTCTAGGAAGGACCAAGAAGAAGTAAAAGTTCCTATGTTCTGACTGGCCACACTCACTTTAGAAGGATGCCAGTGGTCAGATACATTAGAGAACACTGTCAAAAGCATAAGAATCTCATTCCTTGGAACAGGGTATGCACTGCCAACACTGCACATCTCTATCACAAAGAGGTGGAGGAAACATTTAGTATCACTTTGGAGTGATGAAACAGAAAATGGTGTCTTATCAGTTTCTATAGTGGTACTCTCCAGTGAGCTAACCAGAAACTTCCTAGTGTCTTTACTGAACACAATGAAAAATTATTAGAGATGTAGAAATTACCTGGGCCAACGCTGCTCCTGAATTACTGCCATCTCTAGAATTATCACCAGTGGAGTGAGGCAGAATGGGCTTTCATTCAAAGGGAAAAGCAAACTGATCATTCTGAAGTCCAGCAGCACCCTGTTCCGCTGCACATGCCGAGTCACCTAGTTAAGAATTAAGAGAAGATGTATCAGATGAAAGGACTGGGCAATGGAAGACACACACTCGTACATTACAGATGGGCTCACTGTTGCCCAGTCACTACCTGGTTTTACAGGAATCATAACAGAATTAAACTTTAAGGAGTATTTGAAGTAGTCTGAAGCAGTAGATTTATTTCATTTTTTTAATTTAGCGGGCAAATGTTCTCTAAGTCTAGACAGATGCACAACAGGAAATCTGAGAGTGGAATGGACAAGTGTGAAGGAAAGTGGGTCTATTTTAAGACACATATGCCAGATGTTATGAACAAGTCACTCATTTTCAGACAGCAGATCCACATTTTTGCAAAGTTACTCATGTAGAAAAGAACATGCTTGCATTTACAAAAATTCAATGTAATAAGTGAGTGGATATGAACGCAAGTGGGCAGTTGTTGTGGATGGTTTCCAGGTGGCCAATTTTGGATGCAGCTTCAGAAGCAGCATCTGCAAATAATGCTGCTCATTCGTGTAACACACCTTCAAAGTGTATCTCAAAATCTGACTCTCAGCCACAGCATGGCTCTTAACTGTCTTAAACTGGTAAGTGGTGAGTGAACAGGGAAGCGTGGGGAAGAGAACATACACCTAGGAGACTTACTGACAAGTATAAATACACCTCAGTTTACAGGTTAAATCTGCAAATGACACATTTAATACACTTCTGTCACCATCTCAGTAAACTGTTGTTCTGCAGGTAGGTTACTGTCATAGGGTGTCAGTCAGACTAGCTTTGAACACCCTGTGAATTTACCAGTACAATTACTGCTTTATTAGCATGCACTAAGCACGAAGCTCAGCTCCTTTCAAAGTTCATTAAAACAGAAATGCACTGGCAGCTGTCATTTCCTAACAAGGCACAGATTTTTAAAGTGCTGTATTTTACATACAGTGTGAAATTATACATTGGATGTGTTTTTATAATGTTTTGTATAAGAAAAATAGTTCCAAATGCTTTGTTGTACGCTAGAAAGTACCAGTGAGTTTGTACAAATGCATATTACCCAATTGTACAGCCTGGGCTGGATTTGCCTCTTTCCTCAGAGATTATTGTCTTACTTATACTTACTGTTGAAAAATACAAACCAAAAGAAATATTTTTGGTTTTGTTTTCAAATGTGCTGACTAAAAGCAGAAAGATACAGTATCTCCTAGGATGCAAACCATAGTTTTCCTATATCAGAATCCCTCAGTGGCTTACTTAATATACTGCATTGCTTACATCTCATACAACCACTTTTGAAAGACTTGTCTTCAAATTGGACTCCTGATCAAGCCACTGTATAACAAAAGCAGATGGATGCATTAAGAATGAACAGTACAACCTGATAACCTGATTGAACATCAGCAATTTCACCCATATTTCAAAGAGAGATCG
>JAVHNF010020630.1:0-12302 GCA_034783455.1 Micropsitta finschii | reverse complement strand
CCCCAAGAACATAATTTTAATATTCCACAATTCATATGTTCATTTACATATGGAGAGAGAATATAATGTTAACATTCAAACTTGGAAGCCTCTAAACCCCATATTGTCTTGATGGAAATAATTATGATGAAAGCAAAACAACAACAAAACTGACTTCCAGAATCCTGGGTGACAGAAGTCACTGAGCTCGACGATGCACCAAAGCACAAACCTTTATCTCATTTGCTTAACTTGTTCAGGAAGTTCTCTAGTCTAAAAAATGAGCTCATGCCTTTGTTTCTGTGACAGGTCAATTTGGTTTTAGTTTAATACTGCTGGGGAGTTACCTTTCAGTCTGATCATAAGAGACGGAAGAAAACAGTGAGGGAATAACTAGACACAATCCAATTAGTCGGGAGGTGATGTCAAGGCAAGTTTCAATTACAGCACGATTATTAACTGTGGCCATGTTCGCCTAAGATAAACATACTCAGTCTAACACTAGACATGCTAATTTAAATTTAAGCCTTTATTGAGGAGCCACTATTACAAAGTGTTAGGCACAAAATGCCCAAAGGAAGCAATCAGAGCCATTGGCTGTAGTTGAGATGCGGTGAAGATCACAGTGAAGCCAGCACAGTTGTGGCCTGTTTCAGCAGCCTGGAGAGGTTCACACCAAGAATGAGCCAGAAGCTGACCAGCCCGCTTGGCCCTGGCAACTGTCCCTGTGCATAAAATTGGGGAGGAGTGGACATAAGGTTATGGTCTGTCTAGAAATGCCATTATAACGAGGCAAGCAGCCCTGAGGACACCAGATCAGTGGGGGTTTCTACAGCCAACCAGCAGAAGAAGCTTGCTCTTCAGGCCCTGCTGTGTTTTTCCATCCCTGGGATAAAATTCTGCTCTGAAGCACAGGGACTGGTTCTTCATCTAAGAGGCAGCAACACAGTCCCAGGTAAGAGAGAGGCCCCAAGTTTCAAGCAAATTCATGCAGAAAGGGAGTTTACAGAGGGAGATACAGCTTTGAGAAAACATAAATGAAGTGGGAAAGGTTTAGGAATAACACCTTATTTTTAGTGTTAGGGGAGGAGAGAAGGTCCTGCTGTGGCCTGGTTACTGAATGTGAGAAAGCTGATGAGAAGGCAAGAGACAATCTACTAGGATCATAGGAAAGGGAAGACTCTTCCAAATAGAGTTTGGGTTAATGAGCAGGATGACTTAAACCACATGAGTACAGACCTGAGCTTTTGACTTCCAAAAGAGTGGCTTCTCTGGAAAGCAAAGCCAGGCACATAACCCATGCATAAGGAATTTAACATCCAAATAGCTGCAAAACATAGTGGTTTTCAGGACAGCTGAGGATTTACATCACCAAGTGATTCAATGGGATCACAGATAAGGCAGTCTGTCTATCTTGATCTGAATAGCTCCAGTGGGGAAGAATCTGGTACCACTCTCAAAGGAGCTGAAACAGGCTGATTACTGATAATCATTCCACTTCCCACTGTATTATCTCCATATGGTTTTGACAAAAGGCTGTGTGAGGCTTTTCCACTTGGGGTGTGCACTGTACCTGAAACAGCTGAATCACTGAGTTCCTGAAATGTGACTTAGAAGTTTTGTCAGCAAAAGACAGACAAGAAATCCATGACTAACCAGCAAAGCTTAGTTGACCAATAACTAGAAATCAGTGCAATCATTGTAGCAAACCCCACACTTCCGGCAGTTTAATTTATTTCATTTGAGAATCCTCTGTAGAGGGATATTATTCTACCATTTTAAGTTCCATTTTTCCCAACAGTACTGCTGCTAGGCTTAATTGATATATCCTCTTTTCTTGTTACATAAAGACACAACAGTGAACAATCCTTCCAATTGATAAAACCTAAATTTACCGCTAATCTAAAACGTCTCCTTAATCTGAACAGTTACAATGAGTTTAGTTGGCAATCATGGTCTAGAAGAGATGGAACAATTAGCCTTCATTACTGGGATAGAGTTTTATAACTCATCAGTATAACTCATAAAATGAGTTGTAATTCATATAACCCTTATAGCAAATAAAATGACCTTGTTTAGACTAAGGCTTTTTGCCTTTTAGATGGGAAGACAAACTGAGAAATGGCAAATGATAAATCTTCTCCCGCAGATTGACTGTAAACTCAGATGCAGTGATGCGAAGTAGGTGACAAAACATCTTCTTCGATATTATTAAACACCAAAGGTATGTATATGTAGGCACTGAGTAAGCAAAAAGGAATTAATTTCAGGAATGCAGGCATGTTCTTATGTGACAACCACACTGGGATCACAAGACAAAAAGCCAGTGGTGCAACCAATAACTTCTGTATGGTAGTGAGGATCGTTTAAATCAGAAGCTGGAATTTCTTATACACCAGCAGAAATCCACTTCATGGTCAAGGTCAACCCTGTTACATCATTTTCTTCCACTGCCACCATTCTGTACCATTATACTTAAATTAGGTTCCAGAGGATTCCTGCTGGGTCTGTCACAAACTTGGATTACACTACCTGAGACTTAACAAGATTGACCTTGAATGGGTTGTGCATTTACCTTCTGCAATTACCTTCTCAAAAATGGATACAGCTGCCCATCCTAAGGTCTGCCAGGTTGCAGGAAAATATAGGGAAGTTATTTTAAGTGCTATCTTTAATTTAGTTAATGTTGTTATGGGTTGGAGAGTTAAAACTGATGGACTGTTTTGTCTTGTGTGGTCAATAAATGATGCATGGTTTGCTTCTGAAAACGTACTCTTTATAGAAAACAAAACAATGAAAGCTAATAGTACAAAGATGCTCTAGATTATGTCACTTCTTTATATGAAGTTTTGTATTTGTGATGTAAAACCAAAACAATCTGTTCTTGGGTTCCATTTTCTCATTAAGAAACAATCTAACAAAAAGTGAACTCTTTCCTCTTCACACAGTCTCTCTTCATGAATGTGATGGCCTTAGAAAGATTACTTTGATTACTTTCACTTCTAATAAGAAGGTTTTCTGTCTATTGACAGAGGTTTTCTTTGTTTTAGTGATGTCTCCATTTGATTATTTATATCTATTTTAGAGTTCTAAACAAATATCAGCACATCACTTAAATTAAGAAGATTAAATAGGGGCAGCACTAAAAAAGGCAAGCCGGGCTTAACCCTGGTGTAAAGGATGAATTAAGCACAATGACATCAAACAGGAACAGGAAACTTTGAAAAGCAGTAGGCAATTACTGTCTCTTAATTTATGAGTAGGATGAGAGTGTAGATGCTTGAAGAGAGCACATAGAACAGACTAGGTGCTTTTCACTACAGAACAACTATGCAATGTAAGACAAGGACATCCTCTGCCTGCTCATCTTACTGCAAAGCATTCATCTGTAGCCATAGAAAGCCTAAAAACTTCTGGTGTTTGAAAAACCTTTTCTCCATTACATAGTAATGAGAAATTCAGCCCTCCCAATAAATCACTTCGACCTGCCCTTTATTATTCAACACTGTGTTCCCTTGTTCCTCTCTTTATTATTAACTTCAGCTCCACAGGGCATTACCATATTTAACATCAAGGACTTATAACCTGTAGTCCATCACCCACAGAGCTGACAAAGGTGCAATGAAAGCTGCCCATGTTGTGCCTTGGCGATTTTCCTCTATGTGGTTTAAGCTGTAACTAGTGATAGATGTGATCCAGCCTGACCTCTTCCCAACCTGTCTTAGCAGCTCCCCTCTTGGTATGGCCCCTCTGACATTTCTTGATTTAAATACATAATGTACAGCTCAACTGTTTTCTCTTCCTTCTTCCAAAAAGATGAAAGCATGAACGAGAGGAACGTGATGGTTTAAAGGCAGGGTATATCTGTGCTATTTCAAAACACACCAGAACATTAGAAAATCACCAGGAATTTGAGATTATCATTATAGAGCTTGCTACGTTCAAGAATTTCCAAAGAACTCACCACAAGAATTGTTGCATGAAGGAGCCACAGCTGTATCACTGAGAAAACACAAATGCATCTTGCTTTTTACCTTTCTGAGTAAATACATATCTACCTTTGAGACACAAGCTGTCTCTTGAAACTTCCCAAAGGATCTTGTAGGCCTTGAACTAAGCTTTCTTGTAACTGCTAGCAGAAAGCTCTCACAGCAGAAGGTCGCACGTCTTGACATCTCTGTGGCTCGACTTGTCTCCAAACTGAGAACAGTAATTCATATGAGAAAATGAAAAGTGTCACAGAAATTCTTTGCTTTAATCTAAAATAAAAATGATGCTTTACTTTTATTCTGGCGATGTATCACACTGCATTAAAAATACTTTTCAATCTATTAATTGCAAAGTGACTTTCTGTGGTTTTTGTGTTGTCCTTATTGAGGCTTCTGGGAGTACTTCAAGAAACAAAGGAACATTGATTTTTCCATTTATTCATATCATCCTTCAGTTTTCAACAACACATTCAGACCACTAACTGACATGTTTTGTTTCACCACATCAAATTCATGCATTCTGATAAACTACTGCAAATAGCTTACTCCTGTCTCGGCATGCCTGACACAGTATGTGTAAAAGTGTCCTTAGAAGATGGGAAAATCACAGGAACAGATAAAAAAAAAAAATCAGGGAAGGCAGAACTGACATATTAGCAATGAAAAATGCTACTAAGAAGAAATATATTTTTGCTTGGCACAAATAAGAGGCTTCTCTTTCATTGCCAAAGTCAGATTACTTTTCAGAGTTATGCAAACCTCAAAGTTTTGCCTGGAGGAGATCCTGAAAGAGAATTTGAGGAAGGCTCATTCCAATTGCTGCTATTTGATCCACAAAGGAGAAATACTGCTGGCATTAGCTCAGCACGCCCTAGGATGCTATTGGCCTGTCATCCTTGAAAGAAGAGAAGCATTCCTGGTAGGGAAAAAGGCAAGTGGTCTCCATGCGTGACTTCCAGTGAGCCCCAGACACAGGCTATTAGAAAACTACACCTTCACCAAGCAGGATTCAAAATCCAATGTGAAGTTAGTTGGCTATTTTACATCAGTGCTGCTGTCATTTCAGTGTTCTTTTGTATTTCAGCTCCAGTTATGGATCAGGATATTTTCATGCCTTTGTTAAGCATAACAAAAACATCAGTTTCTGTGCAAAAAGATAGAAATGACCTTTCGTTTTTATAGTTCCAGAGTTTAGTACCAGCATGACAGGCTTTTGACAGCAATGGGACGTGTTTTGTTTGTTTGGCATTCCAGTACTTCCCTGCATGACACAGAGAAAGATGGAAAAGACACTTTTGGCACTTGCATACTTGAATCGTGCTACAACTTGCCAGTAGGGAAGAAACAAAACCAGAGCCTGCAGGGGCATCCTGTATTGATGTCCATTAATCCAAAAAGAGTAATCAGTTACCTGTCAGACAAGACGAGTTTAGAAAACATTTTAAGTAGCTTCTCTGCTATCAGTAGTATAAAGAGCACAAATCTGCTATTTCTACAGTCTTCTAAACCAAAATAAGTCCACAGCACTTAAAGCAGGAGAATGGCCATTAGACTTTAAGGATTGTGTTAATACAGCATTAGTGCTTCTTAAGCAAAGCAACATTTCCCCAGAGCACTGTCCCCTGTAAGTCTTTCTTCTTCCTGACAGAGTGGATCTTTATCGTCTCACTGACTACAATTTGCGAACAATCTGCTGATAGAGAAGAGGCAAAGAAATTGTTTAATCCTCTTATTTCCTTTTCATCATGCTTTTAGAATTACTGTTCTTTTCTGATGTGCCTTTGTCGTGGTTATCGCACTGACTATAACCCCGCCTATAGTTACATCATTCCAGGTGTGACAGCAAGATGAGAGCAATGTCCCATTACTGCTGGGACAATAAATTCACCTCTGCCACCTGAGAGAGTAATCTAATCAGTAGTGTCTTACAGGACACAGATGCATAGCACTGCACACCTTCTGCAGTATAACAGAAGTGGGAAGAATGCCTGAGGGTCCAAGCTTTGAGAAGAAAAATTCTCTTACTCCTGCAGGACAGTGAAAATAGTTGTACAAATCACAACATAAGACTTGAACCTATGTTCTAGAACGGGAGACAGACATATACCCTGTCTTGCCTTTCTTACAATGAAATATCACTATAGAGCCATCCTAAGTTGACTTTTCCCTATGAAAACCCATGGATGAAAATTTCAAATGGTTAGATATTTGATCGTCATTTTTTAAAGACCTATCAAAATCCGAAGGTTTGTAAATGTCCCCTCAGCCTCAAATGATCTCTTTAGGCTTTTTATTCCTCTATTTTTGATATATTATAATAGATGGAGGGGATCTTTCTTTTGCTGAAAAAACAGATGCAAAACAGTACAAACTCCATGATGTGTGTTACAGTTTTCATTTGTGAAAAGCAAACTTGTAAATATTGCATCCTGGCATCCCCTATTTATTACCTTGCAATTATTCCTCCATCAAACCTACCAGTTTAGCACTGAAAGGATGGGTTTGCTACTGCTGGTCACTAAGAACTCAACAAAGGTAAAGCCTGATATTTTCTGGGTCATACTCTCTGAAAAGATCTTATAATGAGAATGTTGAAAAAATCACACTCACAGTATGTGAGCCAGAAACCCAGTTAGCTTCACCTTCTACAGGACTGAGAAACACCCCTAAAGAGTAACAATAGGTTATTTAAAGACCAAAGTACATAGATCTGAGTCTAAGTAGACACAGGAAACAGATCAGTGACTCTTCATTGTAGCAGGAGAGATATAGGTTGGATATTAGGAAAAGTTTGTTCACCAAAAGGGTTGTCAAGCACTGGAACAGGCTGCCCTGGAAAGTGGTAGGTTCACCACCCCTGGAGGTATCTCAAAAGGCATGTAGATGTGGCATGGTAGATAATGTACATAGTTTAGTGGTGGACTTGGTAGTACTAGGTTAATGGTTGGATTTGATGATCTTAAAGGTCTTTTCCAATCTGAATGATTCTATAATGGCAAAATCTGTGCAGTTTTTGTCAAGTGGTCTTAGCTGGGGATCATTCAACAAGCGTCTTTCTACCAGGTGTTTGTTTAAGCCTATAAAGATGCAGATTAGTCTCAGCCGACACAGGGCAGTGATATTTTAGTACACCCTATAATCTTTTATTGTTGGGGGACATGATCACATAGTGGCTTTACAGGCAAATATAACCCAATTCCACCTCTATCCCAGTCTCTCTGCAGCTTTTTTCCCTTCGAATTGCTCCCATACCAATCATGGCTACATAACCTCCTGTTTGTTTGGGTCAGGGAGGGGAGGAAAGAAGCCATGCATGCTAGTAAAATATGATGCAAATACAAGCTAGACCCTGCAGCTAGTATCCAGGAAAAGGTTTTTGACAAAACAAACACACTATGTGGTCCGAGACCTCTACAGCTCCAAGCTGTATTACTGCCATGACTTCAGAACACTGCTGTGATGGGTTTTATAGGGATGCAATGACATTAACTAGTATAGTACGCAACCATGGTATTTTCCTAAGTTGTTACAGATGGAGATGAATTTAGTCAAACCTTCTTATAGCACTGGACCTGCTTTGTGGGCACTGGTCTCCTTCAGTGTGATCCCATTTATTCTAATTTACTGTACTTTTGGCTGTGTTCATGAGGATCAGGACACCCATGGCTTTCCTTTAATTTCTCCTTGAGCGTGGGGCTGCCTTGCCACACGTGCTGCTCCACACAGCAGTTTGTCAGCTGGGAAGGTGTCAACCATGTTACAACCAAAGGGCAAGTTTATAATGAAACGTAGAGGGGAATAAGAAACTTAAAGACCTAATGTGGAAGATTTGTGTGAACTGCTTCTGTTACTGAAACGCTGAAGACAGGCCAAAAGACAGATGAAAGAATAACATGACTCCTAAAAAATTTGGAATAATTTTAGATACTAGATCTATTTAAACTTCCAAAGGGGACCCACCACTATCTATTCCCTAACCTAGAGTGAAATGGATAAAAGAATTCCTGATAGAAGAGCATTTTTATAAAACATAACAAATAAAGCCTTGCCAAGACTGAAAGCTGAAGCTACATAAATTCATATTGGAAATAGAGTGATAACTTACTTGATCACAGTCAATCACTGCAAGAAATCATGCATGGGTTCCTCATTGTTTAAACGTTTTAAACAAAAGTGGACATCTTTCTAAAATATAACCTTTTGTGGAATAATGCAGTTTGCCCTGTACTACATAATAAGGCAAATATTCCCTTCTGGCCTTAATCTATGAATTGCAAACTTGTTATATAAAGTTACTTGTTCCTATAGAACAAGTTTGTCTCTTCCCCACTCAAGGTGAAGATATTTTCAAGACATCAAATGAACTATCCAAGGTGTGTTTGACAAACAATGTGCTGTTAGCTTGATATCTGTGAATCACAGCTGTACCTGCGGGGATGTCAGTAAGCCAGCCTTGAGGCTGAGATCTTAAAACACTGGGTAAAAAGCAGGTGCCATGTCACACATCTGAGTGGAGGTGTGCCATCCCACCCTGTTCTGGAGGTGACAACCACCGTCTTTGACCCTTTCTCCACCCCACTAATAGCAGGGAGACAATTTGCATTCACATCTACAGTGATTATTGTGTGTACCCACCCTCGATTTCACAAACAGAGCATGCCTGATTAATAGCTGCATCTTTTTTTCCCTGCCTTACAGATGTTGTTGCAACAGCTTTGCAGAGAAGTTACAGGTGGGCTTTGCACCCCAATTGAGTCCCACTGTAGACGGTCCCATACAACAAAGGCTTGCAGGTGTTTCCCATATCTTTGTGGTTGCTCCTTTTGAAACTCATCTTGCCTACTGCTTGAAAAAATCCTGCTTGGCAATGCAGGTTGTTTACTTTAGCTTTAACTGCCCACCCACACCGAACCAGTGTGTGTTTTATGTTATTCAGAAAGGCCACGGGTACAATGCAAGCCTTTGAACAGCGAGGCTTCCCTCCAGAGTGGGAGGCTCAGAGGGGAAAGGTGACCCAGGGATGTGGTCACATTTTTCACCTCAACCTCACTTTCCAGAAGGGCAGTGCTGTAATAGTTGGCACCGACTGCTTTACCACCTGCCGTCTCCTCAATGTCCCAGCAGAAAACTGCACAAAACCCAGCTTGTCTTTAGGTAATTGCACTTGTAAAGCAGAAGCAGGTCACTTCAGCATTACACACAGCACCTTATTAAGCACCCCCTGATACATAAAATTAAGACAAATGAAAGAAAATTTCCTAAAACACTTCTGTGGTCACAGGCTGAATAGTTGACTTGAATTTGGTAAGGTTTCTTACGTTATGAGCCCATGCTTCCTATAACCTTTTGGAAAAACTTTGATTTCATTTTGCTTCCATAATAATTGATAGCCTGTGAAGCAATCAAAATTAAAAAAGCAATCAAAGTAGGGTATAGGAAAACAGACCCAAAATACATCTAGCCTAGTGTCAATGGAGGCTCTACACTGATCACTTCTGATTCTTAACATGAGCTAATAACTAAGTTGGACTTGTGAAGTGGTCTGGAAGGGACCTGGAAGTCAGAGGGTTACATTGCACAGTATTAATTTACTTCACTTTGCTAATTTTGTTGCAGAAGCAGCAAAAGGTTGTTGGGGTATTTTTCAAGCTAAGGTTTGGAAACCACTGGGAGTTATTTGGATGCTGCCTTCCAAATTCGATGCTTTTATGTTTTAGTATCGTCATTCTCTGGATAGGCCAGCACTTGCCAAATTCCAGCCAGTTCCTTTAGAAGCAGTGCCCAAAACAGGCAGGACCTCACTAGCACCTAATTGCTTTTGGAAAATAAACATTTTACTTCATATTTCCAGTGCTCTGCCTAACAACATCGTGGGTCCTCTGCCTCTCATGCATGAAGAGATTAATGAGGACTTGACTACCCACCCCCTCTTCAGCCAGCCATCAACAAATAGGTGGGCAGAGTTGCTACTTCTTTCCTTTGCCTAAACTGGACATCTTGGTACAGGATCCTAACGTTTAAACAGTTAATGGCTGATGCAATAAATCCTCTTTCTACTGTGAAGTTCAGAAAGTTTTTGCACAGAAAAGTTTTGCACAGAAAATAGCACTGGTAACTGTAGAAATCTAGCAGCATGCTCCTGACCTTGAAGAGCAATTCTCTAAAGCTTCCATAGGACAGTAATCTATGCACTTTCTTCCTCATTGCCTGCTAAAAAAGGAAGCTCTTTATATTTTTGGTACAATAGATTGCTTGAAGTGTACATCTTTTTACCCAAATGCTCTGTAGAGCACATTCCTGCTATTCTGTGAAAAAAAAAAAATAAAAGGTATTTGATTTGCTTCCAGTTTGGTTAATTCTAAGCAGCAGTGAGACCTAAGAATGATGACTTTTAATATACGGGTGTGTTATGTATAGGAGTCCTAAATTTCCTAAGAAGTCTTTTATGATTCTCAGTATTATATTAGTAATAATAGAAGTTTCAGAAGAGTTGCATATGAACAACTCTAAGCAGACAAAATTCTTTCAATCGTGCTAAATCAGTGTAGGCAGCTACCACAGACTCATGGGTCTAGTCCATATTCCTTGAACTAGGCTACGAAGTAAATATGTATACCTAATTACAGTATATATCTGAAAGGTAAACTTTCCTATGCATTTTAGTATTTTGTATATCCTCAGATATCATTCTACATAATTTCTCTAAAGAAAGTCCAAAAGAATTGATGCATGGTTATGATGGATTAATGAATGACACTCTACTTTACAAACTTTCTTATTCATCTTTTTCCCTTTAGATGCCCTGGTCTTTATGACACAGGTACCCAATCAGTTTTCATCTTTCTTCTATTTTCCTTTTTTTACCTCAGGTATAGCAAGAGTTTTAATGATAAGATACATTCTCTTAGTCCCTTATTTAAAAGCTTTAAAAATTGTTCTTTTACCCACAAAGTACAGGTTGACTGCATTTGAAATAATTGCCCTTAAACAAATCCAACACATTCTAGTTCCTCAACAAAGTTTTCTGTATCATTGTTAATGAAAGTTTGGATGGGCAGGGAGAAATAATGCACTGCATAAAGATTTGAGCTACAGATCCATACACTTGACACCCCCATCCATAAACACGTTACCTCATTTCTTACAACTGGTGAGACAAGGCTGTTCAAAATGTTCTGCAGGGCCATGGGTTTACTTGTTCAAGCAAATGAAAGGTAGCGTTCATAACTCAAGGCTCTTGACCTGATGATGACCCACTTGCTCCCCTTCTTAAGAAACTTCTATGAGGGGAAAAAAACAACACTAAAGTGCTTGTTTGAGTAGCTTTCACAGGAGAGGAATCTTGCTAATCTTGAAAGACACTTTCCTGAATCTAAGAAAGGCTCCTTTATATCTTTCATATACATTATACTGCTGTACTTAAATTAATCAGAATAGATTTCAGACACTTGCGCTGTCATTTCTGAACAATAATGGTCATTCTGTCTTAAGATACACTAAAAATATGGAATGGCTCCTTCTACAGCATGAAAGCAAACATAGATGAACAGAGAAACACATGGAACAATATAACCTAGGTATTACCTGGGTCATCTTAAATACTGCAAAATCTAACTTAGATGCCTGTAATTGGAAAAAGAAACTAAAGAACTATCAGTGGGAAGGCTAATCTGGGTAAAAGAAATCTGAGAAGACAAGATGGAACTAACTTCACTCTAAAACCTGGTGACTTTAATCCTCTGCTTTACACTCCACAGATCTCACTGATGAAACAACAAAGAAAAGATGTGAAAAAATGGAATGGGAAATACACACATCCCTGAAAGAAAATCCTATTGTTATTTCTAAGTGAGGCACCCATTGTTTGCTTCACAGAATGAGCACACGCTGTACAGACACCCTTCTCAGTGAAATGCAGCAAAAACAGAGCAACAGTGTTCTACCAAAGGAGCAATGATGGACACCAGTTGAGATTCATTCCTTATAAGGGACCTTCTGCTTTGAGCTACTGCCACCCAGCTCCACCTGCACCCAACAGCCATCCAGGCTAATTATTTTTGTCTGGGATTTAGCTTCACTGATGGGCACTAGGAACAGGAGGGCTGTATTAAGGAAAATCGGAGACAGAAAAAGAACGAAGCAAAAATGTAAGAACATTAGAAGCTTACAATAAAGATTTAGTAGATAAGAAGGGAAAAAAGGCACAGAAAGACAGAAAACCTCCCTAATATGTTAAGAATGTATCCAAAGGCCTATATTCACACAGAATCACAGAATCCCAAGGGTTGGAAGGGACCTCAAAAGATCATCTAGTCCAACCCCCCTGCAAGAGCA
>JAVHNF010020623.1:0-11855 GCA_034783455.1 Micropsitta finschii | reverse complement strand
GACCAAGCTGAAGACTTGAAGAAATGGAATCCAAGTGAAGTGTGTGATGGTGGCTCGTGGGATGTAGGCGGTGCTGAAGAGAGAACTCTGGAATGCAAAACTGTTCACAGCTCTAAGACAATTTATTTTTTTATTTAGAAGTGACAGAAAATTGTAACACATCATACATGATTTCACTGTCATTAAGCTACTCAAAACTGCTTCAGAAATAGGATTTTGAAGGCAAAGACATTTCTTTTTTCTTTCAAATGAAAGATGTTGACAATACTTCCTTCTATACACAGTATTAGACCATGGATGCCTATTTGACAGACACTTTTGATCCAGTATACCATGAATAGCTCCACCAGACCAGCAACAGAAAGCTCTTTTCAGCCCCTCATGATGATGAGATGTCTTTTAGATTGCTCTTACTTCATGATCAAAACAAAAAAGGCAAAGTAGCCAAATACAAAAGCCACACAGCTCTGGAGTTCCAGGTGATAGCTCCTGGAGAGGTTTTACCATTAAATATTGCAGATGGGATCTGAGGTAGGTAATGATGGGCATTATCCTAAAGGCAAATAATTGACATTTTATCTTCCCATTGCAGGTCAGGATTTCACCCAAAACTTTAACACAACAGTCAATATTCACATAAATGCTTGTGGCAGTATGGAAGCAATTGATTACCAACATAAATGAGGGGTAGTCAGAAGGTTAAAAATTAGCAGGACTTGGTCCCTGCTCAGAAAGTAGCAGATATATCACATATTCCAATCTCCCCTTTCTGTGGCCCTATAGATTTATTACAGAACTGACCAGAATATTACTGAGAAGACTGAAAAAAGAACACCTCTACAATTTGCTTTCTGCTTAGAGAAACTGCTCTGTAGGTATCAGTATAATGAATGGATTTGCCCTGGGCATTTACCTGTAATATTTCATCTGACCTACATATAAAACTCGATCAGCACATGATCTGCCTTCCTTACAACTAATTGGGTTGGACCAAGTTCCTATGCATTGTCACTGCTGGCAACAAATCAGAGTTCCAGTCCCCTCCACCCCCTTAGCCTGGCTTGATTTTGTCATTTAACAGTTACTTAAAGGACAAAAACCTTACAACTTACTCATCTCTTCATTTGCATACATCTCTTTCACAGCAAAAGAACTCCAGCCCATGCAGCTTTCCAAGTCACAGACACCTAGATTTTATCTCTTGCACTATAAAACCAAAAAATAATCTTGAGTTCTATTTATTTGATACCTCATCAAACAACATCTTCACAAATCATTTCAAAGTCTGTGGTTTTGCCAGCTGGATTTACCTGTGAGCTATAAGAGAGTAAGGATGAAAGAGCACAAGAGCAAATGTCATAAAGGTCCACAAAGGTGTTGAGGCTGGCAGAGTACCTCTTTCTTCAGCTGCCTCTATCCTGGAAGTAGCCAGCTCACCTCTCACCTGCAAGGACAGCTTTGGGGGCTGTCAGGATAAAGCACAGCACTGTTCTACCTCACTTCATGTTCCAACAACTTCTCAGACAAAAACCAAACTGTGAAGGAGGTGTGAGAAGCAGAAAGAGCAGCTAAATGTCAAGCTTTGACCAGCCAGGCTCTGCCGGCTGACCTAAGGTGCGTCCTTAGCACATTAGACTTAACACATAGCACAAATGCCTACAAACATTTCTAGCTCAAGGAAAATCACTGAAAAAAAACCAAAGTGTAATGGTCAAAAGTTTCTTTATCTTTAGGTGTGATAGTTCACTGGCAATGACACTGCAATCATATACTGGTTAGATTAGAACTCACTTTTATTTGGTGGAGCAAATACAGCTCTGTCACTGTAGTGACTAATGGCTCTGCATCACACATATATCCCAATGCAAACCAAAAAGCAAAACATACATTAGACAGCTAGGTATTAGTCAGCTATTGCTTGTATACACTCAGTAGAGTATGAAATATGCTAATGGATTTTAAATGCTTTCTGTTGTTATGATGGCAGCTGATTTTTTTAGTAGTTATTTGAAATAATTTGTTTCCAGATGCTTCCTCTACATTATATTCAAATAATAGTTATACATAGAGAAACATGCACCTCAGATTCAAGAAAAGTCTTGCTTTTGGGTTAATAGTGTGGCTCTGTGATTCATTTCCAAACCTGCATAGGCAGAGGTCTTTTTATTCAAAACAGAGAATGTGTACAAAAAAGGCTTGTCATTATAACAATTGCATTCAATTACCAGATCCATTCCCAGAATAATGGAAATCATATGCCTACTAGAGCAATAATTATATTTTTACCTTCATGGGCAGAGCTCTTTATAGATATGTGTTTATACATATCTAAATATAACTTTATCTGCCTTACAAGATTTAAAAGATATTTATTTTGACATTATAATGGCAGTAATCTATAGAATCTAGTAAACTGTATCTCCTTGCACATGTTGGATTAAGTATGACTTCGCTAAATTGCACAAACTGAAGTGCTTCTCCAGACCAGTTTACAGATTTTAAAAAGAAATTATGTATCTGTCAATAGTTTAGTAACTTCCTTTCTTTACTTAGGAAACAGAAGTTCTGTAAATCAACATTGGAATAGTCCTAGTTCTTGAAATATAAACAGGATAGCACAAAACGGAATGGCTTTAAACTGAAAGAGGGTAGATTCGCATAAGATATTAGGAAGAAGTTCTTTAGTGTGTGGGTAGTGAAACACTGGCACAGATTGCACAGAGAAGCTGTGGCTGCCCCATCCCTGGCAGTGTTCAAAGCCAGGTTGGACGGGGCTTGGAGCAACCCGATCTAGTGGAAGGCGTCCCTGCCTGTGGCAGAGGGCTTGGAACTGCATGAACTTTTAGGTCCCTTCCAACCTAAACCATTCTGTGATTATATGAAGTGCAATTGTGGACAATTAGCAAAGAGGTATTGCAGCTCCCTGCCAGTTTGAATTTTTCTACATTCATTCTCAGTTATTGATGCAAAGCTTGTAATAACTATTAGTGTACTTCCATGCAAGCTGTCTGTACAAATCTAGGACCAAATAATAAAAGGCTACAAATTACAGTTCTTGCAAACTTAGAGCTGTTAAGAAGTCATTGAAAATGAGTTTTTGTGAACTATTTTCAGCCTAGTCCTGTATAAAGTGTATTCAGAAATTCTCACACAGAATAACTAGCAGCGTTGAATGCCTCATGAGTTTTTATGATCTTGTTAATACTGAAACAATAAAGTTCTTTCTGTATTGCTTAGTTTATATTGGCAGTAGAATGGGAAGTTATATTAATCTATTGATGCCTGCATCTTTGTATATACTGTAGCATGATGCTTACAGAAAAAATGTGTGATAAGGTTCATGGTCTTTGGGGTCTGACAGCTAAGGCCTAGGTTTACACATGACTAGATGGCTCAGGTACAGTAAAACAATTTGTATTTAGTAATCCAAAGCAAAATCCACTTTTTCTTACAAAACCTGGAACTTTTTTCCATGTTTGAACTGGCCAAATAGCTTCACAGATGGTCAGGGTGTGCTCACAGGCTACCTCACCAGGTCCAAATCCTTGCTTCTGGCAGATGTTTTTAAGAGAACTGCTAAAGATATGGAGGGAAAATCACATTATTGAGCCTACCTGTTGACTCCATTTCAAAATGACGTTAACCTGTTGAGAACATCCTTTTCCTTAGTCTCAGCTTCTTTTAAGCACAGTTCCCACATCACCTTCACTCCTCACACAGTTCCAGCCTTCTCCTTGTACTGTCTATCACATCGTTTCCTGCTGTCATGTGAAACCCATTACACTGAGAAAACCCATATATGCAAGAGGCTGCTGCAGAAAGGGAGGGCATAAGTTGTGCTCTTGTTGAATGCAACAAGAGTTAGTGGGGTTCAATTGCAATCTGTTTTTTTTTATAACAGTAAAGATAGCATGACAGTGGAGTCATAGCTGTGGGAGCTGGGGAAGGTTCTTCTCTGGGTTATGTTAAGGATAAATTGTACAAAGGTCATTTAGATGCAATTAATCCCTCTCTGACAAGGCACTAGGTGACACCCATGGATCTCTCACAGCCTTGTGCAACACCTTTCTCGGGCTTAGAGGTTCAAACTTCTGGAGTAAATCATTGGCCATATGGTAGAAAGTAGGATAAAGCCAACATATATGTGATGTGATACATCAAGTATCGCAACAAGGCTATGAACAGACAGAAACCATATAGTGAGCAGGAATGTAGTGCAATTTCGCTTACTCTTTGAAGTGCCCCTGAATGTTCATGGCCCTGCCTGGGGGAGAGCTGCAAACAGGCAATGCTCATGCCACGGATCAGACACAGATGTTTCTAACTACATGTGGAATAGCCTGTGTTTTAGCTCCTTTAATCTTTCATCCTTTGCTCTTTTTCCACAAATCAAAGCCTTTGGCACAATTTTCTTAACTGACAGAATACAAAAGATAATTATTGAATTTTTGAGTGACTTCACCTAAAAAAGCCTTCTCCTCTTAATCCATATGTTTCTGTCTCCAGCAGGAGCAGCCTATAGTGCTGATCAGTTTTTTACTCTCTCAGAACTTATTCTACCCTGAAATGGTTTTACAGTGCAGCAGAGGAAAAGGTAGCCATAGTCATACTGATTGTATCACTTCTAGCTAATGCTGCTTCAAATGCAGCTAGCTGCTCTCATCCATACATTATCCACAGAGACAGGGCTTCACAATGTTCCTCCTAACTGTGATGGAAAAAGAAAAGGAAATCAATGGGAATAGGAAAAACATTTTAATTAACATCTAAAATTTAAAATGCTGAGCATATTGATCTGGAAAGGCTCTAATGATTACAGCTGAACCTTACAACATAGAAATAGCACAATAGTCAACTACACTGTGCTTTAAAACCATACGGGGGGGGGGGGTGTCACTCCTGAATAATTTTATTCTCTTGGCTCATCTTTAGTGAAAGCAGTGATTTGTGTTGATATTCTGGGGTGGGAGACTCCAGTTTGTGTCATCTAGACAGGACCAGTGTGTGCCATAAATGCACTCCTCATTAAGGCAGTGTGGGTAAATGAAGGAGTGAACTGTGCCATCAGCCATCAAAAACTTTCAAAGCATCTCACTGTGCACTAGGAATTTGGTAGGCACAAGTTTGAGCTTCCCAAATAAATCACAATAATATGCACTCAAGCAACAAAAACCATGCTGAAAAAAAACAGAAAACAGTCTTTTCAACACATATTCCAAATCCCAGTATCTATCCACAAGAAACCTGCTTCACAGTTGCAGAATATTAGTCTTTTCATTAGCAAAGGTAATCAGCCTCAAACAGCTGACAATCCACTTGCAGCAGTTACATAGTGCTTTACCTGAAATAACTATCTTTTGGAAGAAAGACGCTCAGCAAAGCATGTTTTAAAGATCACCTTTCAACAGCATGCCTACCTCAACTTAGTAACAGTTATAATGTCTGTGTCAGGGGTGAGCTATGACCTCTCTCAGCATCTCAAGCATCACTGTGGTGCTGGGTAACACCACACAACAGGAGGTGGGGTGGGTGGCACTGGGTACCACCACATAACAAGAGGTGGAGTTGTACTGGTCTGAGAGCTGCCACGATGGGAAGTGGTGAAACGTGCCTGCAGAGAGGTTGGTAGAACTCAGGGACCCATCTGCAGACCCCGCTCTCTCCTTTTCTGAGAGCAGAGCAGCAGCAATCCCAAGGAGCTACATTCATCTCTGCTCATCATCTTCTCAAGGTATTTTTCTCCTGTCAGAGAGAGCATGGGGGGGGATCTAATGACTCTTCCTTACATTGTTAGAAGAGGCTGAAAGAAGGCAGGGAAGCTGACCATCCCTATCACAGCCAAAGCAAACCAAAGTGCTTCTAAGCAGCAGGATAAAACCAAATGCAGCACAGTTTGCTGTGTGGCAGTAGTGGCTTGAGGCAAAAAGGACTATGTGTGGCTCTGCTCCCACTCTTAACTGGGACTGTAATACCTCACCAGGACATACCCTACCTTTTGCCAGGTTGTGAATCCCACCATAATCTGCTCTAAGGCACTAGAAACTGCTGGTAGAGGTAAGTTATTACAATGGTCAATTTTTAATGACATTCAGAGACAGAACTCACTTCAGTACCAGTAACCCTGGGAATGGAAACAGCTCTCTCTCTTATACTGTCATCTCTTTTCATTATTACTGCTATAAAAGGCATTTTGTAGTGCAGCTGTGGCCAATCCACACTTCACGGCTCATGCCTCACTCCTGGGCAGTTAGAACTTAGTTCCCATTCTCTGTTAGCACCTGGTAAAAACACTGACCCCAATGCTGCAAACAGAGAGGTTTTGAAATTTGTCTCTTTCAAATTATTCAAAATTATTTCAAGATGTTTTATGGTTTAAGTTGGTCTTTAAGGATGTAAACTCAAGTGCCAGCTTTCTGCAACAAGGTTCATGTACAGATCAAATCTGCCTCAGTCGTATTCTTGTCCAGTTGTTCAGCAATCTAATGATCACTCTCCTGTTTTACAGGTTACACAAGTTAATTTTAAATAGAAAAATATGACAGGAGAAAAAATGAACCTACGAATTACTCAAGTTATTCTTTTCCTATCTTGACGTTGCTTATTTTGTCAGAGATAACAGGGTTGCAGGAGTCACTCTTAATTACTTTTTGCTAGGAATATCAGGCTGCATAGCTGAGAAATGTGTGCAGTTTGAAGGAAGATTGAGAGAAATAAGTAACACCTGGATACCATGGTGGTAAGAGAATGATGGCTTTACACTGCTCCCCACCAAAAGTATCGCCCCAGCTGCAATGCAAGCTGCTGGATGCAAGGCTTTGTTTCCATGGTCACGTAATTAAATTTTAGATTAACAAGATGAAAAAATAGCATTTTTCTAAAGTAAAAATAATTCTCTAAATTCTGGAGAGGCTCTGCTGCTCTGTGCCCGTGTAAGCTTGCATATATTGGCCCTGGGTTTATCACTATAATGGTGATAAAATCCTGGTCCTTCCCAGAAGAAATGTAAATTTCATGCTAAAATGAGATGCGAAAGATTGAAACTCTTCTGCTGATAAAAGATGCTTATAGGATGAAAAGTCTTACAAGGTTAACAAGGTACTAAGATACCTCCGCAAAGGCTGCCCTTAGGCCCGGGGCTTCCTTCCTACTGCCTGCTATCCAAACTGCATCTTGGGGAGTCCTTGACTCCCTTGACTATAGGGCAGCCAAGAAGATGAGCCCCGCAAGGGGAAAGTGAACCTTTTGTTTCTCAAACTGCCTTGCAATAGGATATGTGCAGTAAGTGTGGGTACCTCTACAACTGAAGAGGTAGAGCTCCTTTTCATGGATTTGTATTGAAATGCATACTGGTGTCAAAGATCAAACCTACACAGACCAACTGATTATTGCTTACTAGATCTCACATGAGCTTCAGCCACTCCCATTCTTGAACAGACCATATAGAAGTTCCAGTACCATCCCAATCCAAGCAGGAGCTTTAACCATGACCTGACAGCTCCAGCCCAGCCATAGTGAGATGAGTTAGGATAGGGGATGCATATTTCCAGCCTCCGCTCTGGTGCTCCAGCAGACCCAAGGCAGGGCCAGGGGATAGATTTGGAGGCACAAGAGCTGTACAGAGCATAGCAAAAGATCTTTGCTGTCACAAATTGTCAGCAGTGCAGATTATCAGAATGCCTTTCATAAATATGTCTGTATTATTTTATAATTCATGCAGAAGCAAGATGCTGTATCTTCAGGCAGCTAACCAAAGCTTTATTTTCAAGCATAGCTAACAGTGTGAAAGGCTATGATGAAGAAAGCAAGGCCTTTACTCTGTTTTCCCCTTTTAAATTTAATTAGTGCTTGTTTCATGGCTAGAGATGTTGCGTAAATGTTATTACTGCTGTTCATAGCATACAATCAATCTATATACATGGTTTCTTCCTATGGTAATGTGCAAATAGTATGTCTTATGTTTTGAAAATCACTTTACTTAATTTGCACAATATTTGCAGATCCTTCCAGTCAGAAAAGATGGTATAAATATAAATTATTGTTTCTATGTGTTGTTTTCTTCAAATAAATATAGACTTTATCTAGACTCCACTTCTTTTTCTTCCTGGATCTTTCTGTTGATTCTTCATCATAATCAATCTCTGTTGATTCTGTCAAAAGCAGACATCAAAGTGTAATGGTAATTATTGCCATTGCAAGCAGATAATCAGACTATTCAGTGAACAGGATTTGTGCTTTTTAGATAAAAAAATCACTCTTTCTACTTATGACATTTATCTAAATGTGGCTTTGAAATAATTTTACAATGGAATAATTAGTATTGTTTTCACAGCTGGCAAGATCAATTTTCTGTTTATCACTGTGATTTTCAGTGAGTACCAATAAATAAGTAAGAATAAAATAAGTAAAATATTTGAATGTGATGGGTTAGAATACCTGGACATGTCTAGCTAACAGAGTGGAAATTTGTGGGACCAGGCCCTATGAATCTTTGCACAATCCTATTTCCTTCCCTCTTCTATCGCCACAGAAAATTACTTGTAAGTTTTTTCTAATAATCTCTTCAAAGTTAAAAAAAAAAATAAGCTTTAATCTATTTTAAGATTATAAAACCAGAATAAAAGGTAGTATCTTATTGCAGAAGTTATTGCAAAACTGTCTTATTTGCAAGTGCCGTCAGCCATTGACTGTGTCTTGGGCTCCAGCTGCAGAGGACCAAGTGCACTATTTGTAAATAGTTTATCTGAGACTACAGGAGTGACAGAAGCTGTTTGTTTCACTGGTATTCCTGGGAGTAAATAAACCTATTTAATTGTCCGGTCCCCTATTGATATCCACATACCACCACACCAGACTCTGTGCCCCTGGTCCTGAATGTGCTCCCATGGTCCTGAAAAGCTAACATTCAAGTATTGCAGAGCTAGAGCCTTTTAAAAAGTCAAGGTATGCATTAAATTAATGTACACACAGGCTCTGAACCACCTGGAATAAACTGACATCCCTCTACTTCCTAGCTACTTCAGATGTAACAGCCAGGTATCTGGAACTGATTAATTGTAATATTATGGCTGCCAGAGAAAAACATATTTTTCTATCATTTCATAAGAGATTTTATGACATGTAACCAATGTACATTAAGTTCCACAGTTTTTTACCTACAGAGGCCTGAATTCGACTCCCAGAGCACACACTATCACTTCATAATGTGGCACAAGTCATTTCTGGAATCATTCCCCTGTCCTTTATGATTAAATTCAATGTTAGTACATTCCCTGCATGCTTCAAAACAAAAACTGTAAAAGATGGTAAATGCTGCACTTATGCCCAAGACTATTATAAAATAATAAACTAAAGCAAAATTTATGGTGTGTTGGAAACTACCTTTCAGATCACTCCAGAGAGGATATGAGTCTGTTGTGCCAGCAAAGGAAATAAATGTCTCCTTTACTGTATATCTCTCTTTTCACTCCAGTAGAGTAGCAGGTTATAGTTAAACTCTAGAGGACACCATCACCTTGCCCCTCTTTTTAGCCACTAAATTTGCCCTTAAAGAAGTCACTATTTATTAGGATTCTCGTCCAAAGCCTGACATTCTTGAAGCTCTGCAAGCAAGATCTGTTTGACTCTCTAATTTGTACCCTTATTGCAGAGCCAGAATTTGTGCTTTAATTGAAATTCTAATAGGTGATGTTCGTACCAGCTGCCTAGTATCCAGTGGAAACCTTTTCATCACAGCAAACTGGCAGCTCCTCCATACGTTTTCACAGCATAGCCTCTGGTGAGACTAAGGAGCAACTAGATCAGCTCCCTCTGCCACTGCTGCCTGTATTCCTGGTCCACTGTGGGGAAGCCTCTTGCTGCACAGCCCCCATGCACACATCCTGGGGCAAACAGCCGTGTGCCGTTTTCAAAGATGCTCACCCTCCAAATCCCACATGGGTCAGGGGCCAGAGGTGGCAACGGAAGAATTGGCACCTCTCTGTGTGAGACCAGATCATCTGAAAAATAATAACTCCTTGTGGCCTCTGGTGGTAAAATATGAGCCTATAAATCAAAATGGAACGTTCCCGGGCACTCTGAAGTTACAGTTGCCTATAGTGCTAAATCACTATAGAGGTGCTTTGCCTCAGTTTTGTCCCATGACAACTGGCAGCCTCTCAAAAACTTCCCAGGCAGAGTCTGGGAGCTGGGACAAGCCAACGACTGCTCCTGAAGAACAGCTTCTCATTCTCTGTCATTTCTTACTGCAGAGCACTGCAATGAGTTCATGCATCTTGGTAATAGGTCAAATTCCCCCACTTTATCGAGATAGTGTTTTTGTGTGGCATCACTATCTCTCAGTAAAATTTTATGCAAAACTTTCTGGTTATAGTTTTTGACACAGGGAGTAGGGAAACAGAGAGGAAAAAAAAAGTTTCCGCTTTCACACTTGTTAATGTTTTCCCATTTGCTGGCCCCTAAAAGCTTTCCACTGGCTACACAGATTTCTGTATGAGACAAAGCCCACTGACAATAAAATTACTTTTCTTAGACACTTCCATATGTCTTACAAAATAACAGCCAATGTCCCAGTGACCAGCCACAGGGCAAAGCAATTTGTCCAAGCACAGTGCTGCGCTTTTATGCTGAGGAGAGCCACCTTTTGGTTCACCATGGTTTCGTATTGTACTACAGCTTCCTAAAAGAAAACAGCCACCTTAAATCTTTGTGATCATCAAACAGCAGCAGATGACTCATTTTGAACTAGCAAAAAACTATGAGAGAAAGAAAATGCCAAAGATCCTAAGTTCAGCACTCCAAAAATTGCTTTCAATTTGATGAGCATGAGTGGAAAGAGCTCTTCACCAGACTCTGAACTACAGCTCTGATAGCTCGGGAGCTGCAAAGCATAGGTCAGGCCAGTGAGATATGTAATGAAGAGCAAAACAGGGAGCACTAACAAAACATTTGCCTTCACAGAAGAAAAAGAGAGAAAGCATTCTGACATCAGTCTAAAAAGCCTGATGAGTATTTTGTTCTTAACTGGAACAGTAGAGGGGTGGATATAATTCTAAAAAAGGGTGTAAAGCCTGGAAGACTCTCAGAGGACCTGTACATGGAAACTCAGAGCACTAAAGCAACTATAATATTATTGAAGAAGTTCCATAGGGATTTAACAGGTACACAACTCAGGAATAAAGCTGTTGCTATTCTCCAGAGAATCTCCAATGGGGCACAAATCAAAAGCCTGAAAGCAAAAGGAGATGATTCATCTCTGAGATGGGCACCCATCTTGCCGAGAGCAGCACAGAGGAGCCAGTTAAACCCCCAAAGAAGGTGATTGGAGGAAATGGATTGCTGAGTAACCTGTCACCAGCTAAAGATACTGTCTTATGACAATAAAGTTTTCTACAGCTTGTCAGATTCAGTACATGCTCAAGCCCTTAATCAAATTATTACATGCAGATATTTCTGAATGACAGAATGACACAGACTCATCACGCTTCTCAGAACATTTTGATTTCAAGACCTTGGTAAAGAAAAAACATCTTTTCTAGAAAGGGCATCCAGTTTGCAATGTTGGGGAGGGGCTGCATTACTGTCGTGTTGCAAGAAAAGCAGCCACATCATTTTTGGCAGAAGCAACCACAACTTTAGAGCAGAAATGCAACACAGCAGCATTCAGCCTAGCTGCATACAGCAGGTATGCACCTTCTGTACTACAAGAAGCTCAAAAGAACAAGATGTGGAATAGTTTAGGGAGTTTTTTGTCATATCTTAAAAGAAGCTAACAGCAAGCAGACAAAAAGCTGTAACTAGAATTGTATCATAAATACAGCTTACTTGCTCTGTGGGCATTTTTACCTTCACTTCCTAAT
>JAVHNF010020621.1:0-21202 GCA_034783455.1 Micropsitta finschii | reverse complement strand
GTTAGTTTGGGTCAGGTGTCCTATCTCTGCTTCCTTCCAGCTTCCCCTCCTTCCCTCGCAGTATTTCATCAGCCGCCTCGCAGACCCGGAACAGAACAGCCGCGGCTGGAACCAGACCGGTGAGGCTCCTGCGTCCCCATCCTACCTGCAGTCCATGTTTGACAACTTCATGACTCTCTGCGCCATGGTGCCCCTCCTCATCTTCACCTGCCTCAACTCCTTCATCCACCAGCGGTGAGCCTTGCCCCGTCCTTGCCATTGCCAGCCCCCATCGGGCTGCCCAGCCCTGCCTGGCCCATCCTGCCCCAGCTCTGAGCCAAGCTGCAGCCTGTTCAGTCAAGTCAAAGGCAAAACACCAGTCTCCGGTGCCCACGGGAGAGCTTGGCCCCAGCCTCACAGGCTTTTGGTGGGTGGGTTTTTCTCACTGAGACCCTCTCTTGCAGGATTCCCCAGCAGGTCCGCATCTCAGGCAGCCTGGTGGCCATTGGGCTGGTGTTTTTAGTCACTGCGATCATGGTGAAGGTTGCCATGGAGCCTCTTCCCTTCTTCGTCTTTACCATGATCAGCATCGTCTTCATCAACTGTGAGTAAGGCAGTGGGGGGAAGCAAAGGGGCACAGCCCCATGGGAGAAAAGCATAAAACTCATTGAGGGAGAGCCAAGGAGGAGGGGGACCTGCCTTGCCTTGCAGGGCGAGCGGCTTGGCTCCCTGCAGACATGCAGGCCACCCTTGCTTTCGGTTTCTCATTTCTGCTCATCCTTTCCCTTTGCAGCCTTTGGAGCCATCCTCCAGAGCAGCCTCTTTGGGCTGGCAGGGCTCCTGCCTGCCAGCTACACAGCTCCCATCATGAGCGGGCAGGGCTTGGCTGGCACCTTTGCTGCTTTGGCGATGATCTTCAGTATTGCCAGTGAGTAATCCCAGCCCTGTGGGTGACTGGGCCTTTCCAGAGCACTGCTGTTGACAAGATCTGCTGGGATCATGCTGTAGGGTTGGGTGGGAGATGGCAGCAGAGCCTTTTCCTACCAGCCCTCATCATCTTTGTGGTTTTTCCCCCTGTCTCCTCCTTTCCTGTGCTCCAGTTGGCGCCCAGCAGCCCGAGAGCTTCATCGGTTACTTCACCACGGCCTGTGTGGCGATCGTGCTGGCAATCTTCTCCTACATCCTTCTGCCTCGCATGGTGAGACTCTGTCACCCTGGTGGGGAAGGCAGTGGGGATGTGGGACCTTTGTGCACCATGTAGAAGACTGTAGCCCACCAGCACCCCAGCACTGGCTCCTACCAGCCTTCACCTCCTGGGTCAGGGCAAGCTCTCCCCTGTTCCAAGCGACCTCCCTGGGATACTGGTACTGTGGGAATGAGCCCTTGGGTAAGCAGGAAAGCATCAGTCTCAGACACAAGTGGAGGGAACTCTTCACCCGTATTGCCCATTGCTGCTGTCACCATGCAGCCCCTGACAGCCTTCTTTCCTCAGGTGTGAATGAGTTCTCTGTGGCTGTCTCTCTGCAGGATTTCTTCCGATACTATTCCATGAAGGACAAGACAGAGTACAGTGTGTACTATGCAGAGCTGGAGACCAAGAGAGACCTGATCAAAAAAGGTGAGGGACTGAGAAGAGGAAAAGGAAAAAGAGGAAGAGCAGAGAGGAAGAATGAGGCAGAAGGACTAAATCAGATCTCAGCTTTCCGGGGTCTGCTATGCTCTACTTGTGTCTCTCCCTGCAGATGAGCCCAATGGGAAGGAGCAGAATAACTCGAAGATCATCCCTATCCACAACCCTGATGAGAAGCCCTCGGTCATTGCTATTTTTAAGAAGGTCTGTGGGTTGTCAGCAACCCCTGCCCTGCCCCTCATATCAGAGGATGAGGAGACCAGCCCTGCACTGGTCTCTTGCCTTGTGTTTGGTACCAGCCTCTTTCTTTCATCTGTCTAGCTCTGGGTCATGGCTCTGTCTGTCTGCTTCGTCTTCACTGTCACCATCGGCGTCTTTCCTGCCATCCCAGCTAAGGTGTCCACTGTTCTCGGAAAGGGAAACAAATGGGGTAAGTGTGGCCAGGGATGGGGTGGGGTAGGAGGAAACTGGGAACAAAGTAAATGGGGGAGAAAGAAAGTGAGGCTTGAAGCAGTAGGTATGTGTGGTGGTTGGACCCTGTCTGGATGCCAGCTGCCCACCGAAGCCCCCTGCTAAATGGACAGGGAAGAGAAAATATAACAAAAGGCTTTTTGGTTGAGATAAAGACAGGGAGAGGTTATTCACCAATTATCATCACAGGCAAAACAGACTTGCCTTGGGGAAATGAGTTTAATTTGGGGAAATGAGTTTAATTTATTAAATCAGAGTAGGGTAATGAGAAATAAAAACTAAGCCATAAGCCAGCTTTCCCCTACCTTTCTCTTCTTCCCGAGCTTAACTTTACTTAGAATTTATTTACCTCCTCCCCCGCAGCAGTGCAGGGGGATGAGGAATGGAGGTTGTGGTCAGTTCATCACATTTCTGCTGCACCTTCTTCCTCCAGGGAGGACTCTTCACACTTTTCCCCTGCTCCACTGTGGGGTCCCTCTCACAGGAGACAGCCCTCCATGAACTTCTCCAACATGAATCCTCCCCACGGGGCGCAGTTCTTCACAGGCTGCTCCACCATGGGTCTCCTGTGGGGTCACAGGTCCTTCAGCAAACCTGCTCCAGTGCAGGCTCCTCTCACCACAAGGTCACAGCTCCTGCCAGGAGCCTGCTCCAGCATGGGTTTCCCATGAGGTCACAGCCTCCTTTGGGCAACCCTCTGCTGTGGTGTGGGGTCCTCCTTGGGCTGCAGGTGGAGATCTGCTCCACTGTGGACCTCCATGGGCTGGAGGGGCAGAGCTGCCTCACCATGGTCTGCAACACGGGCTGCAGGGGAATCTGCGTCATCTGTGTTGTCCCAGAGCTGCTGATGAGCTCAGCCTCAGTCAGTGGTAGAAAGAGGAAGAAAAAGCTGCTGTGTACAGTGGTTTGGATGTGGACACCAGCCTGGCGGGGAGACCATTCCGGTGCTTAGTGGGAAACCAGGATGACCTAAACCTGAAATAGTCTCCATGTGAGTGGCAGGAGACCCTGGGGCACCCTGGGCTCATCAGTTACCTTCTCCCCCCTTCTGCAGGTTTATACTTCATCCCTGTCTCCTGCTTCCTGCTCTTTAATGTCTTTGACTGGACAGGACGGAGTCTCACTGCCCTCTTCACATGGGTAAGCATGGGGCAGAGAGAAAAGGCAGACCAATGCCCAGGCAGACCCCTGCCCCAGCCGTGGCTCTCACTGGAGCTACCATCTATGGTTTGGAACAGGAAGGAGGCGCAGAGCAACTCCTGCCTTGGTTTTAAGTGCTAAGCAGAGATTTATGGGTCAGAGCCGAGAACCACAGTGTTGTCCTGTCCTCCCACCCTCCTTTGGCATGGCTTGGATGGAGCTGCCTCCTCCACTTTAGCCTTTCTGTAAACAAACCTTCACTCCAGCTATGCACACAGCGAGACAGGACGGCGGCAGGGAAAGAGGGTGAAAGACAGGGCAGCCCAAAATAAAACCTCTGGACTCAGCACAGGACACAGCTGCTTTAAAGAGCCTTGTCCTGGGAGCAGGGCAGAGCCATGCCATGTGGATCACAGAGCTGCCCCTGGCATGTCCCCTTGCTCCTTTCTCCCGTGCCTGGTGCAGAGCTGCTGGGGCTGAGTGATGGGAGCTGTAATGGGGGTGGCTGAGGAAGGGGCCTGTCCTGTCTGTGTCTCTTCCTGCCCCTTCACCCGACCCCCAAGCGCTGTTTCCCCCTGTATTGTTCAGGCTGTTTGTTTAGAGAGGCTCCTCAGCACCACACATGCTGTGGGTCTGTCTGGGCCTGGCTTCCCCACAGCCTGAAACTGCTTCTCCCCAGGCTACCACTGCTGGCTGCCCTTGGCCTTGGCCATGAGCCGCATTGCCTGGTGTCCAGGCCACAGCCTCTCTGGTGGAATGACCCAGCAGGAGACATTTCCAAAACAAGGCTGTGTGGAAAGTCTGACTGTGTGTGGTTTGGGCCTCATTTCCCTGGTTGGGGCCCCGCTTGCTCCTTTTCTCCTCCTCAAGCAGAAGAGGCTGCTGCTCTTGCTAGTTTGCCCATAGATGCAGCAGCTGTCCTAACCTCAGCTTCCCCCATGTTCATGCAGTGTCCCTTGGCTACGCCAGCCCAGGAGCTCCTGAGGCAGCTGTGGGTCCCTCCTGACCTCAGACCAATGAGCCCCATCATCTGCAACCCTGGCACCTCGTTGAGGGGACCCCAGATGGAGCCAGGAATGTCTGGTACCAGGGGCTCCCTCGGTCCCAGCTGCAGGAACAACATGGGGATGGTGCCTGCTGTTCATCCCAGCCTCACATGTCCAGGGACTCTGCTAGGATCCAGGAAGACCATAACTCAGTCTGTGCTTTTCCCAGCACTGTCCAGAGCAGCCCCAGCATAATCCCTTTCCCAGATTTCTGGATCTTACCCCGCTTGGCTGGCGGATGGTGTAGGAGGCTGAGCAGCTGGTTAAGGCCCAGTTTGCAGGCCCTGAGGTGCCAGAGGGGGTTTGTCTCAGCCAGCCTTGTCTTCGAGGATGCAGGAAGAGATTGCATGAGCATGAACATGGCTCTCCTGCTTGCCTGTTTTTTCCAACAAGGGTTTAGCAATAGCCCACAAGCCCAGCTCAGTGTTTTGTCTCTAATGCTGCTGCTCTCCAGGTTGGCTGGGACAGGACTTTCAGACCTAGCAGGACCTCCTTACCGTAGTTAGGTGGTGATGCTCAGATTTGTTGCAGCAGAGAAAGTCTCTCAGCAGCTGTGCCATCTCTGTGGCTCCCCCACAGCCCCAGTGTAGTAGGGACAGCCTCTATAGCCCCAGCTAGCATCCCATAGGATAGAGAATATCCCCTTCTCAGCTGCTCAGTGACCTGTGTTTCTCTCCCAGCCCGGGAAGGACAGCTGCCTCCTGCCAGTGATGGTGGCCCTCCGTGTCATCTTTATCCCTCTTTTCATGCTGTGCAACGTGCAACCCCGTCACTACCTGCCTGTTGTATTCTCTCATGACGCCTGGTACATCGTCTTCATGATCTTCTTCTCGGTCTCCAACGGCTACCTGGCCAGCCTCTGCATGTGCTTCGGGCCCAAGTGAGTAAGAGCTGTGGATGTGGAAGGGCTGTTTCCACCCCGGATGCCAGCCCCAGCACGACTGCTGGAGGCTGCCTCTGCTCAGCCCTCGCATCTTGAGAAGGGGGTGCAGGCACAGAGGGGAACCTCAGGGAATCTCACTACCTCAGGGCAGACAACCCCAGTGTCCCATCTGTCTTGTGCCTCCACATCCTGGAGATGAGGAAGCTGTTGTTTGGGCTCCCCATTTCCCCCACCTGCCATGCAGGGTGAGCAGCCTTGCTGGGGCTCGGCCAGGCAGGCTGCAGTGCATGGGGGCAGGAGCCAGGAAGGAGTGTCCCTGGCTCTGGAAGCTTGAGGGAAGCCTTCCTGATGCACTCTGCTCTTATAATCCCCTCTTTGGAGGCAGGCTCTTGGAGCCAAGGTGGATTTGCTCTTGCTGTTCCTCTGTGCAGAGGAGCACAGCTTCTGGCTCCTTTGTGGCCTCCTCCCAGATCTCTGTTGAACTTAGCAGGGCACGGGACACACATCCCCTAGGACACATCTGATAACCTGTTTTTCCACCTAGAAAAGTGCTCGCCCATGAAGCAGAGACAGCCGGAGCTGTCATGGCCTTTTTCCTGTCACTGGGCTTGGCCCTAGGAGCTGCCGTCTCCTTTCTGTTCCGAATTCTCATCTAGCAGAGGTACCTGGAGGGTGCAGGGACACCAAGAGACGGCTCCGCATCCTCCTCCAAGACCCTGGACACCTCGGCGCAGTGGGGAAATAACCCCTCACGCCTGCCCCTGCCAGCTGCACTGCCACGGCAGATGTTAGACCCAGGGACGGTTCCACTCCTGCAGGACTGGCCTGGCTCCTGCCATGCTTGGCTGTGTGATGCCTTCAGGCCTACGTGCCTTCTCCTTCCCCATGCTGTGTGTGTGTAAGACCCCTGGGATCTCGCAGAGTTCCAGCTGCCTCCCACGCTGTGTAATTTCCCCAGCTCAAGGCCAAAAGCCATTCCCAGCCTCCTTCTCTTGACGGAGTTGAGGGCTGGTACCCAGTGTTATTCCTCACTTGCCCTTGTCCCCGAGGCACCAAGGGACTTGCTCCCCTCTCCTTGCAGGGGGCTGGGAACATCCCACTTCTGCTGCTGAGACTGCAAGCAGGCAGGAGAGCCCCAGCCAGCCTCCCATCCTTGCTGCCTGCTCGGCACACATCCCACTGCCCAGCAGTATCCCTGAGCATAGACATCTGTGTCCTACCCACCTGAAGAGCCCACACTGTGGCTAGGCTGAGGGAGGAGTGGGGTCTCCACACCTTCTCACCTTCTCCTTGCCTTTGTCCCCCTACTTTGTGTGTGTGTGATTGTTATTGTGTTTCTGCTTCCTGGTTGTGTGACAGGATGTCCCACCGCGGGCTGCAAGAGGGGAGGCAGCAGCTCCCTTCCCACCCAGGCTGTCCTCCCTGTGCCCGCCTTGAGCTGCAGGGGGAGGCCTCACCTTCCCCTTGGCTTCCCCATCTCTCATCTGTGTAAACGCGTCTGTACAGTTGCCGTTTTCTATAAAAACACTGAAACACCCTTTGGGTATGTGTGTGTCTCCATCGCCACAGGGCAGAGGGCCGTGGAGGGGTTAAGGGATGGAAACAGCAGGCATTGCCATAGCCAGCACTGGGCGGTAAAGTGGCTTGCGTTTCCCCAGCAGGCAGGCTCAGCGGAGAGCCAGCATGGGGAGGGTTCACCATGGGACCACCGCCACTTGCGAGGAGGGAACGGACCTGCGTATTTTGGGGTGCACTGACCCGCAGCACTCGCACCCAAGAGCTTTCCTTGTGCCCCCATTATTTAGCGCAAGCAGTTCTGTCCCTCTGAGAACAGCGCTGCCACTGAGGCGCAGTAACTGAGTTCTGACTTTGTTTTTAAGCCAGATTTCATCTAATGTTGGGAGGGATCGCACTTCTCTGCTCCTTTATAGCTAGAGTTCATAAAGAAGAAAGACCGAGCTTCTCTTGCTGACGGAGTCCATTGGAAATTTAGGTTTTGAGGTTTATATTGTTGCTGTTAGAATCCCATGGAAATAAAGAGATAAGCAGGACCTTTTACATGGTGAAGGAATGGCAAAGGCAGGATGAGGGCGAGGCGCAGCTCTCCGCCTGACAGCAGCAGTCTCCCGCAAGCAGCGCTGCGGTGGGCAGTCCCAGCGCAGTGATTTGTTTGATCCTGTTATAAAGCTCTCTCTACCAGCGTGTCGCTGCCACCCACTTGTATTTATTGTGCGCTTTTAGTTTGGCTTGGTAATATTTTGCTGGTGTTTATTTTAAAAGGTCTGTGTTTCGTGGTGACAGTCTCCCATTTTCGGGATTAACTGCTAGCAGATGTTGCTGTGTGGTGTGAAGCACACGCAGCAGCTCAAACCGCCCGGGGCTGGATACTGGCTTAGGGAAAAGAATCTTTGTGTTATTCCAGCCAGTTTCAGGAGCGTCCGTAAAGTGCTTATGTGGAATCTTATTCAGAAAATAAATTACTGTTGTTTTTTATGGTTTTTAGGTTGTTTTAGTGTTGGGAATTACTGTTGAAACCTTACAAGTCTGTATCGTGGCTTGAGAAATGGAATATCATTTGAGCGGTGTTATTTAGGAAAGGATTAGCTTCTGATACGTTATATACAGGCAAATACAGGTAAGTTGTACTTAAGAGCCACAACTGCCTAGTATTGTCCCTCATAAGATCCCTGCTACTGCTGCACGCATCTGCTAAACCTTAGCTTTTGGAACCAAAAGCTTCTGTGTTAGCAGAGCCCTTTGATTAGGCTCTTTGTGAAACTGGCTGCAAATGTGATTGGGAAATGGGGGGCCGTGCTTTTCCTGTTGGAACAAGGTACTGCAGCTTGGCTGGGGCATTGCCCTGTTGCCAGGGATGTGCTTTTCCTGCTGCATCTGTGAAATCTCACCCAGTTTTGGACAGACCATGCTGAGGTTGCATGTGCTGCACAGTGACTTGCTAGGCAGGTAACTAACCTGTCCAGACCCTTTATGTGCCATGCTACAATCCAGGTAACTAGGTGAGTTTTAAGCACCCACTGTTCTCCCTGCCTGTCATCAGCAGGACAAGAAGGGGAAAGAAAGGGTGTTACAATGCAACAAGTAATTCACTAACCTGTTGCTGGGTTGCTCAGGAGGAAGCTGTGGCCCCATCACAGAAGGTTGTTAAGACCCATTTTTGCTAGTGTTTGTTGGGAACGGCACGGGCATAGTTGGTTCTGTGTTAGAGCAGGGACATGGACTTAGAAAACCTTTAGTTTCCTTTTAAATCTACCGTGCTCTGTTCGAACCTCCCTCAAAGGGATGGGAAAGTTATGGATGCACCATTGGAGAAGAGCTGTCCACTAGATGTCAGTGGCATTTCACTGAAACAAGGTTTAAAAAGCCTTTCCTAGTAGCTCCTTGTATATATTTGGTCCAGGTATATATGTATATATGCCTGTGTATTATCCCTACCAGAGATGATACACAGGTATACAGGTGAGCATCATCACTTGTGCCTGCATCCCTCAGCACCACTCCTGTTCTATGGCTTGTCCTTTCTCTCCTCAGACACCCCATGTTGGCCTGTCCCCTGGTTAAGAACAGAAAATGAGCCTGTGTTCCATGTTAAGGTTTTGAAGAGTCTGTGGATTGGTGCAGTGATGTTTTTGGGGTTAGCACCATGCAAGCACATCAGGGCAAATGCCTCTCCTGTGAAAGGATTTCAAGAGGATTGCTGGGGATGTTATTTCCTTCTCTTCCAAATGCAACAGCTAATTCTGTGTTTTATTCTAGGCCAAAACTCCATGCTGATAGGGAGCATGCAGCCGTTTGTATGCTTTTTCCCTTTTAAAGATCTGTGAAGAGGACCTGAATGCCCAATAATCTTGTTAAAGATGGGTTATGATGAAGAGGGCAGATAAACAGGAGCTGGTTTTCACCAGTGGTTTTTAATGTGTAAGTTGGACAAATGATACCTGCTTTATTTCACTAGAAGAGCTACTAGAGGTCCCTCCCGTTACATCACCTGTAGCTGGCTCATAGTTGCCCTTTTGTTCACTTATTTAATCATTTGCCTGCCTTTCAGAGCATGCTATGAGCATTCAGACTCAAATCAGTCCTCAGAAAGGTCCTGTCATTAGGCAGTAAGGCTCAGAGCTGATAATGTGCCCATCCCATAATGTGAGCGCAGATGACGATCACTTACCCCTTTTATGTCACGATATAAGGCTGAAATTGCCTCAAATGAGGATGAAAGCCATTATTTAATCAATGGAATTGCGTCAATTGAGTGAAATTTGTCTCTAGTGTAAACAAATGGAATGTCTTTGCACTCTGAAAACAAGGAGAAATTACTTGCAGATCTCGCAGATAGAAACCCATAGGAAGTGGACTTGTGGGCTGACACGTTCAGGGGTTCGGAGCATGCATTTAAAATGATTATCCAGCTTACACTGGGTTATTTCATGTATTTTTCTGCATCGTGTGTACGCACTTCTATATTTGAACCAATACAAGTGGTATCAGTTGCCTCTTCAGTCATGTTTCATTAGTTGAGAAATGCCTTAGAACAATGTGGGATTATTCCTCGTAAATGCACTGGATAAGTAAGAAAAAGTCAAAAACCAGTTTTACCCTTTGAAGGTCAAGTTTTGGAGCGTGTCCCAAAACAGAGGAGCTTTCGGTACATGTACATATAAGAGACTTGATGTGAGAGAATCGTAGAATCGACAGGGTTGGAAAAGACCTTCCAGATCATCAAGCCTAACCAAAACCAATAAATCCCCCCCCCAAGTTTCCTCCTTGTAGCCCCATACATATAGGAATATCAGGACACAATAAAGAATTCAGCGTTTCTGGATTCATGCTTTTACCCGATTACCCGGTTTTTAGTACTAGGAGCATTCAGTATTTAGTAGCTCCCTCCTGAAGAACAATTCTGGGTGTGTAAAAAGCAGAAGCTGTGTGGCCTATTTAGGATATCAGCCTGCAGATGTTTTACATACCCTGAACTTTTCCAAAGGCCCAATGGAAGAAGATTTGAGTGTGTTAAAGACGTATGTCTCTAGTCTATAAACACCATAATTTTGTACTTATTCAAGTGAATTTTGTTTGCATTCTTGTAACTGGTCTACAGTGACCAGCTGGGTTAAGATCAATCAGGGGTTGGATCTAGATGCTCCTGAGCATCCTGATCTAGGTGAAGATGTCTGTGTTGTTGCAGGGGGATTGGATTAGAGCTTTGAAGGTCCATTCCAACCCAAAGTATTCTATGATGCTGTGTGCTTGGCCTGACGCCTCCAGAATGCAAGATATGCCTATGTAAGTCTCCCTTAGTGAATCAGAAATTGGGATTGCTCCACAGATAAATCTGTAGGAAGCAGCTAGCCTGGGAACCAGGTATTTAATCTTTTAGTATGACTTTTCTTACTTTTAAAGCTTCTTTGTAGCCTTTTTGAGATACAGTTGGATGATGGAAAGCAACACTGCAGGAAGGGCGATAAACCATGGGTTTAATACATAGATCTTGCTTCAGGGGGTATCCAGGACAGCCCCTTTACTCTGTGAATTCCTGAAGAGCCAAGTTGAAAGACATTTGATAATCTCAGCACTTCGTAGGACTGGTCCTTCACTGTTGACACCTGGTAGTAAAAGGCAGAGGGGGGCATGATTTTAGCATCAAAGATCACAGAAAAGGTATAGTCACTATGCAATGCATTCGTCCTTTCCTTGCTCTTCTTTGAGCTGTCCGGAGTTGTGGTTAGGCAGTGATTTAGAAGGAGTAGGGTCCACAGCAGTGAAGGAGCTATCAATTGGAATAATCCACACCTCTCTGCTGCGGTGTCCTGTTCTGCCATGATCTGTGCAGGCTCTGACCTGAGGAAGCTTTTACACCTGCCTTTACAGTGCTTTTTACAGAGCTTTTACCTGTACGAGTTTATGGGGAGCAGAAATGGTTTGTCCAGCTGAAAACAGAGTGGAAGGGTGTGAGTGGAGAGGCAGGGTCTGTAGATCCTGTGGGAGAGCTCAGGTTATTCTGGATTTTGGGAAATCAGCAGGAAGGTGACTGCCAGCTCTGGTTTCATGAGGGTGAAGCTCCCTGAAGCACCCTTGGCACTGGCTTTGTTTACAGGTCAGTGTAATAATAAAGTTCCCTTCCTTCCATTGGAGGGTTTGCTTTGGCTCTCTGAATGTATTCCTTCAGGAATGCCTGATGCAGTAGCTGATAAAGGAAGCACTGCTAGATTTTCATAAAATAGAGATATCTAATAGCCCATAATCGGAGTGACATCGCTGCATTTGTCTGAGAATCGGATTCCTACCACTTCTAATTTCATGCTCTAGAGACTTGTTTCTCTTCTGTTGTTATTTAGGATAATTTGTTACCTTTAAATTAAAAGAAATGCCCTTTATTATTATGCTCTGCATAGTAAAGCATACTTAAGCAGCAAGGTAAAGGAATCTGCACCTTGAGAGAGTATCGTGTTGTACTGAGACTTCGGAGAGATTAGCTTTTGAAGAACCTCTTTGTTTTTGTTCTGAATACGATCCAGTCCTGGGAATTCAGTTTTCTTCTCCAGATCATTCTGTTTGCATGTTTTCTTATCAAAGCAGGAATAAGTGTAGGGTATGAGCCGGTAAATCTCTTTTCACATAATTTATTACGAGTCACATGGTGCTGGTGCCATTGAAGGGAAAGATGCTGTTTATCTTTTAATCTCACAGTGACATTTAGTCCTTTCAACACGGTTCTCATCTTTAGGGCTCAGTGTGTTATTCTGGCTTCCCACACTACGGTTGTCCAGGGATTGACAGGTCTATGAATAAAACTCAGGGCAATTTTGCCACTCTCCCTTCTGCATCTCCTTATTATGCCCATCATCCGACAAAGTCAAGTTGCCTTCAGTAATGCAGGCTTGGCTCTTTGCTGGATAGCCTTGGTTGGGCAGAGAAGCAGAAGTTTAGCATGTGCTTCTAAGCTGTGTGTGTTTTCCCTGGAGTCAGCCAGCTTTCTCTGTTCAGAGCTCAGATAATTATCCTTTTGTTCAAAAGGCCATTCTTGTCCATTTGCCACAGAGAAATCCACCCATTTCCACAAAGAGTTTCTTGTTTCTTTATTGCGATCCCGTACCAGTTGCTGAGGTTTGTGAATGACCGATTCTATTGCTTATGGAAATGCTGTGGAATACTTTGTGGGATTTGGAGAAAAATGCTTCTGCTTTCCTCCTTCTTTCTTCCATTAATGCTCTGAATACCACAGCCTGTAAGAAATGATGGTGTGCTGGTGGGTCACTGCAGCCAGGCACAATAGGACCACTTTTGGCTCTGAAGAGGGGAGGAACAGGACCAAAGTCAGTTTTGAAGGTAGATTTGAAAGCTGTGTCTGGTTCATTTAGATACCCTTTTTATTAAGAGTTCAAGCATTAAGGTATGAAAAGTGGAGCGATCCCTTCAGGTCTTCAGCTTCCGTGTCTATCTCCTGTTGATGTTAATGGGGAATGGGCTCACAAGACAAAAATGGTAAATGTGGCCTCCAAGGATGAGTCTGGTTGTGATTTCCCAAGCATCCCACTGGGAAACCTTCAGAGAAAAAGGCAAAAAGCTTCCTATTACCAAGTGTTCAAATACTGTATTTACAAAGGGCTTCCTCTGGTCTTCTTAAGGGAGCTTTGTGCAGAGAACAGAAAATGCTTCCCAGGCACCCAAATGAAGTTGCTTTCCTGAAGCAGCAGCATGGCTGAGTGCTTGCCTGTGCTTCTCTTTGGATGCGCAGGTCTCAGCAGGCAGCTGCTCTCTAGTCTCCACTTGGTTTTAGGTTAATGTAAAGAGTGGGATTTCATGGTAACTGTGGGGAAGAAAGTGCCAAGGATTTTTGAGTGCTTGTAGCACTAAGTTGTACATTGAGTTGTAGCAGGCACCAAAGACTGAGAAATAATAGCCTGTCAGTGCAGGAGCTGGAGCTCTTGTTCGATATTGTCTTCTCAGCTCTGACATAAGCATGCCAATATCTTGCTTGGAGCAGAGGAGGTGTGAGCCAAAGGCAGCTTTTGGGCTGGGTCCCTGATTTCATAGATTGGAAAAACCCTGATTTCATAGATTGGAAGGAGTCACAGATCCTGCTGGAATCGACAGGAGATGCAGGTGGCAATGCTGCTGAATAGCAAGACTCGATTCGGGTTGGATACTCTTGGTTTCAAGTGTGTGGTTGAAAATGCTGCTTCTAGTGTCTCTGCATGTCTTTTGAGGATATGAGATACTGTCAGGCTTGGCTGACTGATATTTGCCAGTGTTTTTAAGATCCTCCAGATGTTTAAACAGCTGTCCATTGCTGTTGTTAACAATCATAAGGTATGAATCTTACTATAACCTGGGTGATATTTCACTCAGAGCAGCGCAACCCATCTTCTAGTGTCTATGAGTTATGGTTTGGTTCCTTGCCGGTCACTTCTCCAGTACCTTGGTGCTCTGGATTTTGCTTTGCTCAATGGGAGAGCCTGAGCTCTTCTGGCCTTGGGAGCAGGATGGGAACATGCAAAACTGCTTCCCACAAACAGCATCACGTTTACAGTGCAAGGGTCTGGTTCACCTTGGTGTTTCGGTTCATGTTGCCATAGTCCCATTTATTTCAAGACAGCTGATCTGGAATAACAGAGGTGATAGAAACACAAGGTGCGGCTTCTTTTAATCTACTGCCAAGAGAACAAAATGTTGCTTTATTTCAGTTTTTGTCCCTCATACTTTCAGTGTCTGATGAGTCCTCTTGTTTCTGTATGAACAAACCTGGCTGCATGGCCATCGAATCATGGAGTCATAGAATAGCTAGGGTTGGAAAGGACCTTGTGATCACCTTAAGAGCCCCCCTGCCAGATGCTGCTTCATTTCTCCTGATCTCTTCTCCTGATGAGCCTCTTCACTGTTGTTACAGACACAAATCAAGGTTCTTTAATTCATTTCCTGGCTTCTTTTCAGAACAGAATAGGGATGACGATTCCTTACGTGCATTATGTTAGGCCCCAGAGCCTGGGCTCTTCCTCAGTTGTATCAGGAGCTACATAACACCAGAACAAAGGCAATGTGTGTGCGTTTTCCATATTTTTTGACTGGTTATTCTGGAAAGGCAGGAATTTTCCTTAGGAGTGAGACAAATTCTCTTCTGCTCAACTCCATCAGCTGTGTATTGGGATTGGAAAGTCTGACCGTTATCATTTAACAGTAGATGCTCTCCATGCTGCCCTTGATAACCTGATTGATGTGAACAAATGAAATGAGAGCTTGCCTGTTGCAGCAGGTTGCATTGCAGAGGATAGCCTGATACTCAGTTTTTCCTGAAAAGGACATTATATCTTAGTAACTATTTCTCTTGTGGGAAATTCTGGTCCATCTAAGTGTGCTCTGCTGCATAGGTAAATCCAGGTTTCACATGAGAATGAAAGACCAAACACTGGGATGTCCCAAGAAGATTTTGGAGGGGCTTAATGTAGCGTGAGCCAGTTTAGCAAACATGGTCTGGATTTATATTTCATATCTAGCTTTCTAAGGCATAAGTGACTGTTAGTCTAACCTGGTTCTGGCAGCTCTTGCTTGTAGAGACCTTTCCATGTCTTTGGAAGCTTTTTCTACTGGTAATCTTTATGCTGATAAATAAACCCAAATCCTAGAAGGCAGCAGAGCTCCTGGAGAGCCATCTTGCTTATATAGCTGCTCCTTCCCTGGGTATCTGCCACCGCCTCCAGGGAGCAGGATGCAATGAAACCATAGACGCTCCTTTGAGGGATTCTCACTGAGCTGTTGACAAGTTCTTCATGGGCTGTGGACAATCTACCACCATGCACTTGTGTCACACCACAGGGCCTCCCATTGACGCTTAGCCTTTTCGTTTGGCCTCTGACCTCTGCTGCTTGCCACTTAGTGAAGCAGCAGTTCAGAAAAGAAAGCAAAAGTCAGGCCAAAGTAGCTTTCATGTGCCTTGCATAGGCTGGCTTGTGCTTCTGCCTGTTTGTCAAATTACTAATAATTAATACAGATCCTAAATGCTTTTTTCCCCATTTGAAATAAAGCCCATTCTGGAGTATAAAGAGGCAAACCAGCGTTGTCTCCCTCCTACCCAGATGTGTGCGTTTTCACCCTGACATCATGATGTTCCTTCTTTTTACTTTATTCAGAGGTAATGCAGAACTAACCCCAGGGAGTTAAAAAAAGCACAAATGCCAATTTACAAGCTTGGTCCCTCTGTAGTTTCTGACTTTCACACATGTTTGTGATCTGTGGCTTACGGAACTGAAAGTGAAATGCATGTTTAGGAACAGTTTAGACAACACGTGCAGCAATGATTTTGAATGCGATCATCTCATTCATTTGGGTAATTAGAACACTCATTACAATTGCTCAGTGAATGCCAATCTTTGACATCTGCAGTGGAAATAGTTGTACTACTCTGGATGTGTGGCTGTAGAGCTGCAGCATCCCAACTCTTCACACAGTGATGCCCAAGAATAACCCCAGTGGCCTCTGTGTCTGTTAATTGAATTCCTGCATCACGGGAGTGCTGAAAACCTCCTGTCTCTAACCGGGATTCTGTGCTGTCAAGGTGTTGTACAAAATCAGAATGAAGAATCACCTCTTGTGACACGTGGGCTGGAAAATAACCCGAGGAGCCTTCTTCATTCCTCTGCTTGACCCCCTGTAGCGGATGAACGCTACCCCTCCTCCCTCTGGTATGGAAGTGGTCATCAAATGACAGGGTAGAGATGGAGGGGGGAAGATGCTGATTTAATTAGAGAGCTAAGGGGTCATTTTTTTCCTCAGCATGTAGTGCTGCTGTAAGTCAGCACCTATTGATGTGTGATGGTTACAGACAGCCAGGAAACTGGCCTGTAGGTCCACTCTCCTAGACTTACGATGGCAGAGACAGGATCCTTTGCTTTTAAGAAAGAGCACTTTGCCCACTTCGTTTACAGTCAAGCTGATGCAGAGGGAAGAGTCAGTGAAAATGAAACTAGATGAAATATATAGGAAGGAGAGCTGGAAAAGCAAAGCAAACGTTAAGGTTTGACGGTGTCATTTACAAAACAGGCAAAGCTCTGCAAATATGCTCAAGAGATTCAGGAGCACAAGTTTTCTGGGAAGTCAGCAGCAGTTGTGTTCTAAACCCAAAACAGAGTTTTGAGTCTTTTTTTCTGGTATTTGTACTTCAGTTTAGCAGGAAGAAAACACATTTAAAATGTTTAGTTTTGAAGTTTAAGGTGCAGAACTTTGGGAAATGACTAATTTAGCATTAAGCAAGTTCATGGTTTACACCCTCAGTTGTGATCAGAGGTTTCCCGTTTTACCTAGGGCTGCTGAGGTTGGAGTATTGCTTGAGAAACAATGCTTTCACTCCAGAATGAGAATAAGGTTCTGACTCTGGAAGAGCTCATGATTTAAATATGCTGACTTGTCTATGGGGGCTGGAGGGATGTCTGAGCTGTGGGTTTAGTATTAATACTTGCTTTTGGCAGGACTGTGATAAAAAGCGACAATTGGAACAAAAGTTCCTTAGTGATGATTAAACGTCAAGGCAGTAGCGGTGAAAGGAAGCTGCTGGATATCCTAACAACTTAAGCTAATGCTGTAATCAGGTTACCTTCATTGCTCCTTTCTTTCATTAGGGTAAATGAAATGGTGGACCACAGCGAGCACTTAATCCTTCTGCTTGCCTCTCCATGAACGAAGAAGGTGGTCCTTGCTTAAAACAGATAGACAATCATCAGACCACTGAGGCAGCCAGCTGTAGCTTCATTCACACTGGTGCTCAGCCCTTGCAGGATCAGGGCCAGTATTTGTAACTGCAATCTACTGCATAGCACTTTCTTGGTTCTTGATTCTTAGCAGGTGCTCTGCAGACTGTGAAAGCAATTGAAGGTATTACGGTTAGACACATCATGGAGATTAGCTTGATAAATGATCAATTCTGGCCTCATGCTGGAGATCTAAGTCAATTGTCTGGCTGAAATGTGTAAATCCCTGTGTAAGAGAGATTTATCTCTTTTCAGACTTTTCAGTGCTCTGCACAAGATGAAAGCAAGCAAGCACATAATCTTTTCTGGAGGTGATGCTATGTTTTTGCTTCCACTAGGAATAATTTCCTAGGATGTGGTGTCCAGCTGTGTGCATGCAATGGATGTTCACAAGAAGTCAATGCAGGTACTTTGGTGAGTGCTTCCACTGGCGAAGCTCTGTATAGCCTAGGATCTGGTAGACATCCTGGGTAGGAAATGGGATCTGCCAAGCATTCCCACCACTATCCTGCAGGTCACATCCCTGTGCTTGGGGCTTGCCCCTGACAAAAGTGATGGAAGTATTTATTCTCCCTCATAGCCTGCAGGAATTCTGCTGCATATGCTTTCGTGGGAATATTCTCTTTCCCTCTTTCCTCTTTCCCTTCCTCTTTCTCCTGACCCCAGCTTCTCCCTGTCTCTTACCTTTGCTGGTTCGATTGTACGTTTTCCAAGTTTAAGGCTTGTTTATTTTCCCATTGTCCCTAAGTGGCACAGCTGAAGTATCACAGAGCAGCCGTCAAAGCACCTTTAAAGCAGGGAATTGTCAGGGACTCGCATGCGTATGAAAGACTTGTCTTTGCACAGCATTTGCCATGGGTTATCAGGGCAAAATATGACTCGCTTTGACAGTGGTCCCATCATAAGCTCTTGCCTTCAGGAATTCAACCTCCTACTTTTACGACCTATTCATAGTCCCGTTGGAAATTTAAAGCGCAGCATGTTAGGATGTTGGTTAGCAGCAAACAAACCCGTGCTCCGACCTGCCCATGTGCTAATGATAAGTCTCGAGTCTGCTTTTTGAGAACCTCTGTCACAAACGGTGGTTACAAAAATAAATGAACGCCTGAATTCCTGCAGATCAGAACATGCAGACGGGGCTGGGGGGGGGACGTTCAGGAGCTGGCCCTGTGGCCTTGACAGCTTCCCTTCAGAAACAGGGGCACGTGTTGCTCAGAGGAGCCCATGGCCTCTCTGTTTGGCCAAAGGTGAAATTCAGCATGGAGTGAAGGGCCAGCAAGAGGTCTCTGCCTCAGGCTCGCATGGGGCTTGACTGATAGATAAGGTTTGTGCTAGCAAAGCCCGTTTTTAGGGATTAAACTAGCCCTTTTGGTGAGCTATGAAGAGCAATGAAGTCTAGGCATGAACATTTTGTACAGGCTTTTGCTATACGCCTCGTCCTTAAGGATTTGCAAAGAGGCATTTCTGGGTTAGAGAGGGGATGTGTGATAAGTTTGCTTATACCTTTTACTGAGTGTGCATAACGTGTATATGTGGGATATACACCATGGGGTGTTTTTGTATGAATTGGATGGCTTTCATTGCTAGAGTTGTTTTGTTTGTTGTATCACTCTAGTAATTAGTTCCACTTTTCCATAATACCAATCAGTTCAGTGTTTTCTGAAAGGATGCTCTTGTACTGCAGAAATTGCTTCCATTTGAGTGCAGTGTTGGATTTGCTTAAAATAAGAAACGAGGTTTTGGCCAGTAGACACACCAGATATTAAGTACCTTTTCTGGGCGGTGGGAGCTGGCTAAAGAAGAACACCGATAGAAAAAGCAGCAATATGCAGCTATTGCCTCTATTGCAACAGCATTTTGGTTTCTATGTGTACATAGTGACTCTGTTGCTTTATTCCTTGGACAAAAACATAGCATGGCTAAGGACAACTGAGCTCCTTGGTCGTGGGAGTTGCTTCCTCTTTTGGCTAATGCACAATTTACAGCGTTAGTTCCATGATTTCTGGTGTCTCGGGAGTGCATTAAAGTTTCACAGCAGGAGATTTGTAAAAGGGAAAGGAATGGTGTACAGGGAATTAAAAGGTCTGTAAAACTAGAGGCTCGCTCTCCTGTGAGGAGTGATCTTGTCTAAATCAATAAACGTCCATGGGCTGTGTTTTTCAGCTGTGATTATTAGGACTGTGTTCAGTCAGTGCGTTCTGAGCAGAGCCAAATAATATGGCTAAATAATACCCAAAACCGTATTTACAGCTATTTGTCCGAATTCTGAATAGCTGTTGCTTTTGTTCTCTGTCTCTTGCTGTTCCCAAACCATAATGCAGACAGGTTTTGGCTCTGAGTCCAGTGAAGTATTTCTAAGCATGCTTAACTCCAGGCACATGACTACTCCACTTAACATTTGTAAGGCTTTCTACAGGCTTAAAGGTAAGCACATGCTTGAATGGTTTGTTAACTCCGAGTCTCGTTTTTCCTGTCTTTAGGAGAACGCTGTTTTCAATGACTGCACCAGGCACAAGAGACGGTTTTGAATAAAGATCGTTGTTGTTCATTTCCCATTATTCTGTACTCGGTGGTACCCCTGCTCCTGCTAAACTCTTTATCTTGAGTCAAAACCTGCAGTCAAGGGGCATCAATGAAAAGTTGCTTTTTTGATGTAACAAACAGTCAAAGGCAATGAGTGAGCAAAAATCTTTCAAGTCCAAATTTGCTTTTGGGAGATGCTATGTGAACACTTGGGAAAACGAAACCCAGCTAAAGAATAAGGAAACAGTAAAGAAAGACTGATTGCTGCCAAGCCTTACCCTGCAAGGTCCTACAGGCATTACGGGTTTCTACCACTCGGTAGCTAAGTAGGCTTAACTCTCTTGCACTCAGCAGTGACTGACTTTGCCTACTCTGATCTCTTAGAACAACTCTAGTGCTTAGCTTCTGCTAAGTGGGGTGCCTGACATTTAATACTGTAAAGTTATGCATCTACCATAGCAAAACCAGAGTAATACTGGCAGCGAAGGGGAAAGCCCGTTTTCATTTACCGTAATTATTAAATCGGTTCTAATTCTAGGGCAGCAGTTAAAGAAATGAAGTTCACAGGTATTGGGCAATGATACAGTCACAGCTGCGGTCTGAAAAGTAAGACCATGAAACAGAAAACCAACTGGCTGGTTATGAGGAGGACATGTTGTTTATGAGCTGTTGCGTTACGTGTTCTGCTGATCCATCTGCCCTTGGAAATCCCTTGCCATCCCTTGAAGACTAAAACGTCATTCTGAAGATAGAGGCAGGGTTCAAGCAGTACCATTCCCCCCAGATATCTTCTGATGAGGTGTCAGCTTCCTTTTGGCAGAGTCTGGAGGGTAGATAAGGGGCTGCGGTTACAGGCACAAAGGGCTTTTATGACAAGGTGAGAAAGAGAAAGTTTCAGATTAGCAGGAATTTGTATCTTTATTGTGCTTTTAACTTCAGTTTCCAATCTTTAAACAGATTTTTGCTGGTACGTGAACTCAGTGAACTAATGTCCTATTGCATTTTAATTTAACCACTCTGACTTCAAAGCCTGCTCTAAGTCTAGAGAAGAGTTCACAATCAGCTTGATTTGGCTACAGAAAAGTCGGTTTGTTGTTTGTGGTCCCAAACCAGGGAGAGCTCTTGAAATAGATCAGCCGAGAATAAAAAAGATCCATTGTATTTGTACCTGGATAAAGAAGAATTTCAAGTTACTCTTCACTGGTAAAGCAAGGATTACTGATTTTTTAGGAAAAAAGCAGAAGAAGCCTCCAAGTGTTTAAATGGAAGCTAAGTAAATGAGTGGAAGAAATACAACCCCCTGCAGGATGTATTTCTTTCCTCTCCCTAACTCCCCCATAGTTATTTTATTCTCTTTTGTTCATCCCAACGAAATTGGAGATTTGAAAATCTGCACGTTCTAGCTTTAAACAAGCTTTAAAATTGTGGCCCATCAAAGTTCACTCTAAGCCTGAGGGATATATCACATTCTATGACAGTGTTAAAGCTGCCTATCAGATCAGATGGAAATCTAGTGAAATGCAGTAGAATCTCACCACTGGTGGGAAGTCAATAATTTCATATGCATCAAACTGTCCAAATCACTCCTGCATAGCCACGTTTTAGGTGTACCCATCCCTGCTATGGTCCTTCAGGGAGTGTCAGCTGTGCTTTGACCTTTTGGGAAATGAGATCAAAAGAAGCCAGGTTTGGTTCATTGGAAAAGGACGGTTAAAGAGAGGTAATAAGCCTGGTGCAAATACTGTTCCTGTGGTGGTCCATCATATCTGTCAGT
>JAVHNF010020611.1:33572-46414 GCA_034783455.1 Micropsitta finschii | reverse complement strand
GAAGACCAGCACTGGCAATAAATCTGAGGAAAGCATCCATCCATTTTAACAGATACTGTACTCAAGTTTGAGAAGTGAACTTAATTAAAACTTAATCAAAAATACCACCTAACACACAACACAGCAAAGACATATGTGGACACCTGTATTGCCCACGAAATCTGAACTTTAGTAGCAGCCTGTTCTGTAAAGACCCCAACAGTTCTTTTAGGTGAAGAGACTGGATTGAGAGCAGCCCTGAGGAGGAGTTGGGGAGTGGTGGTTGATAAGAAGCTCCCCATGACCCGGCAGCGTGCACTTGCAGTCCAGAAACCAATGCGTTGGGCTGCATCCCAGGCAGTGTGAGCAGCAAGGTGAAGAAGGTGATTCTTCCCCCTCTACTGCAGCTCTGGGGCAACAACACAAACAGGACATGAAGCTGCTGGAGCAAATCCAGAGGAGGCCACAGAGATGCTCCAAGGGCTAGAGCAGCTCTGCTCTGGAGGCAGGCTGAGGGAGATGAGCTTGTTCAGCCTGAGGAGGCTTACAAGGCTCTTGGGAGACCTTAGAGCCGCTTCCAGTGCCTAAAAGGGGCTGACAAGAAACCTGGAGAGGGATAATTTACAAAGACATGAAGTGACAGACAAGGGGGAATTTAAACTGACAGAAGGAAGACAGAGATGAGATCCTGGGAAGTTCTTCCCTGCGAGGGTGGTAAGGTGTTTGCCTAGAGAAGCTGTGGCTGCCCCATCCCTGGTAGTTATCAAGGCCGGGCTGGATGGGGCCTGGAGCAACCTGGTCTAGTGGAAGGTGCTCCTGCCCATGGGAAGCAGTTGGAACTGGATGAGATTTAAGGTCCCTTCAACACAAACCAGCCTGTGATTCTATGAGTAAACTCACGTCTAACAAAGCCAAAAAGCAGGAGGAAAAGGCCCATGGCATGGCCCCATTCTTGCCCCTCTATGCACATGCCCTGGCATGGTGCAGGGGTCAAGGCACATCCCCTTCCACCTACCTGTCCTTAGAACCACGTTGGATCATCACAGGTTTTCCAAGCCCTGGACCCTGCACTGAGGCTGAGAGCAGGCCACCACATGCTGCTGCTGCCGCCACAGGGGTTGCCACAGGAGGCAGCGGGAGCCCTCACAGCTGGAACGCTTCACAGGGCAGAGCTTCGGAAATAGTGCTCGAAATACGTTATTCCCCTTGGGGGGGTTGGGGGGGGGGGGTGTAAAAAAATACTCCCCCAAACCAAGCAGCTCTTTGGGACACATGCGTTTCCAGGACGTGTACTACAAGGAGGACCTAAGGCGACGGAGGGACCCACCGCCTTCCCCAGTGCTGTGGTAGAGCTCGGTGGCCACTGCACACCACGCAACCTCCCACAACGACGGACCCGGACTGCGCCCTTCACCCGGCGCCTGCCGCTGCCCCCGGGAGAAGAGGGGAAGCCGAGAACTGCGGGAACAAGGAAGAACCGGATCGAGGAGCTGAGGAGGATGGAGGCCGGAGAGCCACGGAGAGGGACCCTCCACCTGCCTGAGGCAGCAGCGAGAGGAGGCCCCGAGCGCCCCCTGGCGTCGAATAGGGCAAATCTGTGGGTGTGGGACAGTGAGGGCCTGCGCCGGGACACGTGGTTATCATGGCAGCGGCACGGTGTGCGCAGTGACTGCACGTTGTACGGCTGCCAGCGCAGGCACTGGCTTTGCCTTCCTTCCTCCAGAGCTACCCAGGGTAGTGTGCCCAGAAAAAGGGCCTCAGAGACCTTCTGGAGCAAGAAGGGGAAACGACTTCAGGTCTTTCTCCCCACAAACACTTCTGTGAAAGCGCCACTGCCTGTCACACCCCCCCTTAATTCAATAATCCTCTAGTGTTCAATGAAGCTGCTCCCTCCCCTTGTCACAAATTCACAAGATGGTACATGAAAATAAAACAAGTCAACCACGCGTGGGCTTTTGAAAAGTCACCTTCTCACTCTTGGTTTATTCTAGACTTGGGCACAACTATTGTTAGCATCACCAAACCACACAGCCACCTGTGCAGATACTAGATTTTCAGATACTCAAAACCCCCAAGGTAATAACAAATACCAAATAAGTGGTAATACGAAGCACTTCCTTTAAACTCAGGAAGTTTCACCACACACTTGGTTCAAAAACATAGATGCTTGGAGGATTTATTTCTATACTGGAATCAGATCCAACACATCATACACATCACCTCACAAAAAATACGGTAAAGTCATCCTAATCATAATGACCTTGAATCAATATCAATGCACTAGAACAAAGTTGTTTGAGGTAATCAATCCTGCCTTTCTGTATTGTCTGCACCTCAAAGAAAAAAGTGCTTCAGACATTCAAAAAAGTGGGGCATTCTCACATGAGTAATAGGGATTCTTTCAGACTGACTATGGTGCTATTTCAGATCTATTTTCTCCCTACCAGTTACATAGGTAGGTACACAGAAGCTTATCTATATCTATATGTGTGTTTAGTTGTATTGCAAGCAAAAAAGTTTTACCCAGAGGAGTTTTAATGGGGGGTGAGGGGGGGTGGGAAGGGGAGGAGTAATGATGGTAAAAAGAAAAATATAAAGGGCCCAAATTCCAAATTGCAAGAAAACAGCTTTTCAAGTGTGGTTCTGTGTGTGCACAGTTGGTCTGCAGGCCAGAGACCACCATTTATCAGAGACCTGGCCCAAGTGAGACTGAAAAATTGCACCCCGTAATTACATTTCTTGACTTAATTTTAACATTTCAGCCATTTGTGCGTTTGGAAACATTCCGAACGTTACAACTTTCTGATTAGAAGCACTAGATATGAAAGACAAAAGTTTTATTATAAATATAGTGAGATTTAAAAAATAAGAGCAACTTCAACTTAAACACAAAGCACTTGCACACAAAGCAAGTTATATCCTGCATTTGTCCGTCTAAAATAAGTTTAACAAAGCAAGTTACTTTGGCACATTCTGTAGGTAATTCCATACACAAAAGAACTTTGTATTGAAGGAAATTTAAGTATAGAAGGGACAGCAGAAAGTTTTGCAGAATACTTAATTAGATGGAATAGCTGCCAGCATTACATGTCCTGTTCTCAATCTATATGAGGAATTTAAAGAGATGAAGTGGACTGTGCCCATAGAAGAAAACCATAGAAGAAAATAAGTATTTTTTGGTCAGTATTCCTTCTGCATTCTGATGTCACAACCTCAGACTTGCTAGCCATCACTTTGTAGAGAAAAGGGGAGCTAAGGGAATAGCAGTTTAAAGACTTACCAGGTGAATATGCAGCAGGATTATCCAGATGAGACTGACTCCAGATGAGTACTCAAAGAACTAAAAAATCCTCCCCACCATGCAAGTAAACATTAAGTTTAGAAGCACTGCATGCTTCATTGCTTCTTCCTGTCTTGCTCTGGTGCTAAACTGACAAGAATTACATTTTCTGTAAAATCCAGAGGGGTGGAAATACTGGTTTACAGCAGCACATGATACCTGCTTAACTCAGAACTGTTACCTGTGTCATCAGAACAGAAAATTCAGTGGAGCATCACTCAGGCTATTAAGGAACATGGAAGGCATTGGTATGGTGCAGCAGCAGAGAAACAAACAAACAAATAAACAAACCCACAAGATAATTCTACATCATCACAGCAAAAGCTACAAAATTACCACCTTTTTATCTCCATCGCTCTTATAAGTTAGTAGCTACTGATGGAAATTCCTGTGGCACAGGGCACCATACGATCAGAAACCTTTTTCAAATGCACAAGACAACTATTAAGCCACCTGCAAATGATCCACAAGCAACAGCACTTTACAAAACCTAATTAACACAAGGCCTAAAAGTTTTATTTATGATCCACAAAACTCCTGGATTTCAAAAGTGAAGTGTTGAAAGACTTTTCAAAAGTTAACTCCTACCAAATATTTATAGAAGGCACATTTGGCAAAAGCAGTATTTTTTAATTTTTATTTTAACTTTTATAGAGATTAATACAGTGCATCACAGCCTTGTATAAACACCCATCTTTCTAGACAGATAACATTCAAATGCATCAAGATTTTATTCAGACCAAGTCCATTACTTATGACAGAGTAAAATACTTCAACCTTAAGAGCCTTGTTCCCTAATTTTTTGTGATCACTGTCTTAAATAAGCATATCCAGCTTAAGCCTCTGAAAAGAGAACTTCTTTCATGTAGAAAAACCACAGTACACACCTAAATAAGAGGAACTCCTTAACAATCATGTTACCTTCTTCATGAAGAAACAGTAATTAACAAACAGATCAACAATTAAAACCCCAGGTCCTGAATCTGTGTTTTTCAGGTGGAATTTAAGCCTTAAGATAAGGCTGAGGTTTCTTTATGCTTTATCAGTTGACTTGCATAAATGTACAAGGAAGTCTTCCAAGGATATAACTAAGGCTGCATGGGCACTTTCACTGGGGCAGAGCAAAGAGAACATGTGACAGATATCTAGATCAGCAGTAAAAAAATCCCAACCAATCAAAACCCACTGAACAAGTACCTATTCCCAATTCCTGTATGAACATCTTTACTGTAGAGTAGAGGCATGGCTAGAATTGAAACTGGCAAGGAAATTCAGGTACTAGATTGAATCACCATTAACACACGATAACCTGAGTTGTCCATTTGGTAAAGTAGCCTTCAAAAAGGATGAAGCCTCTAGGTTTGGTTCTCTTTCAACTAAGAAAGTTTTAAAGCTAATTTTAGTGCTCATGAACAGATGCCAACAAATAGCTTCTTTTGTCAAAGGGGGGCCCTTGTCCCCAAGGCAAGCAGCTCCCTGCCAGTTTGCAAACAGTGCCATTACAAAAGCATCAGCACCAAGCACGAGACTATCTAGTTCTCCATAGATGTTCTCCTTGTCTGAGCTGACTATAAGCAAGGACACCAGTTTGCAGCATAGCTGAAATGAGATTAACTGAAGAACATCATGAACCTGTTCTGCATAAAGCAGAAAGGGAAACCATACTTGCCATCAACTGCTTCTGCACTGAGTGGCCCTTAAAGATAAGATATAGTTTTTATAGACTGAAGTCAGAATCCCCTCAAGCAAATTCTTACTCAAACAATCTAGCAATCAACATTACTTTTGATTGGTTTCCAGTGACAGGATGCACAGAAACAACCAGAAGTCTCTAAGAAGCTTCAAAAAGGGCTTGTAGAGGTGCTAACCAACTTCATCAATCAATTATCAATGTTTAAACACTGCCTATAAACGTTTGTAAGACCCAAGAAGAGTACTGCAGTTTGGACAGCTATGATCCACATCCTTTAGGGCATCAATGCAGAAGGGAATTAAGCAGCAGCCAGCAACACACCTGCAAAGCAAAACAGAAACAAAATCAATCTCTTTTTAACCACTTGTTACATGCATAGGAAGATAAATTTTATTTCCTGCAAAAGCCATCAGGAAAACTGGTGCCCTGAAGCTGTAGGAAGAAAACGCATGGTTATGGAATCCATCACTAGTGTTCTTGAGCTACTTTAAGGTCATATAGGACTTAATGCAGATGTAGGCTATTCAAACCTTCAGGGTCAGGTACAAGACAGAATGAGACTGCAACAAAGCTGAGAGCTTTGTCACTCCTTAGAGCTATGAAAGGACATGTAAGAAAAGAAAAATGAAGTGCAAATTGGAATCAACCTACCCCAACAGGAAGAGGCCACCACATGACAGCCAAGTCAAAGCTCCCGAGTCATATGAGAGACGAGTCACTATCTGCTGGTTGCAGGAAGGGCAGCACATGTGAACTGGGCGGTCACAAAATACTACTGGTTGCTGCACGTACACTGTCTGAACTGTAACTAAGCAGAAAAAAACGCTATACTCAACGGATAAATAGGGAAAAACGTTAACTTCCTCTGAGCTAAAACCAGCTGTTAACTCAAGAATTTTGAGGCTAAGATCAATGAAATGCACAGTCACAAGGACAAATCACCATGGCATTTCCTAATGCAGAAACACACTGTCTTAAGAATAAAGCTCCATTAAAGAAAACTTCAGAGTGCCAAATGATGTTATTGATACTAGTGCACACAAGAACTTATTCACCTTATCCCCTTCAAAAATATGTCTGGAAGGTAGAGAGCAACTCTGAACCACAATCTTTTGTGTTCTGCACAACACTTACTACACTTAACATCTTAACATGAAGTACAGTACAGTTTGAAGCTTACTGGGGTTATGCATTGGTGAAGGCTGTCCCACATACGGGGAAGGGTTCATTCTCTTCCCATCTGGTTTCTGGCCATGTTCTAAGGTAGGATAGGGCTGAGGATAGTTCACATTGATTCCTGTTGTTTCCTCATAAGAAGGTGGTGCAGACGGGACAGGGATGCTGCTCGGCACAGACATTGTATCTAAAACATAAGAGAGAAAGTTTTATCAGAAGACATTATTTATTGAGGGCTTTTCTCAATGTCTGTTAACAAGACTCTTTAAGCACTAGAGGAATGGGCAAGAGAATTATGAAGCTTTCCCTCCTGAAAGTTTTAAGAACAGATACACATGACAGATTATAGCTCATTCAGCATTAAATGGATTAGAAAGTCACTTCATATCACTTTCAGCTGTATTTTCCATTGTTTCAACACTTGCTTTTGAAAATAAATGCAATGCCTTTTAATTTTAAACCATCTATTTTTACATATGCTGTTTCAGAAGTGAGATGCTACATCTTCAGAAGGAGGCAACTGCTTGCAAACCAGCCCACTACCCCTACAGCACATTGCAAGACGGGGTCTAGAACTAACTGAAAACCAGCTTCCTCTGCTTACAAAGCAAACACACACCCCCAAAAAGCCAACTAACCAACCAACAGACCCCACAACCACACGCAAACACAACCAACAAACCCACAACCACAAGCAACCCACCCAAAGCAACTATAAAAAGTTTCTCAGTATCAAATATATTCAAGTTTCAGATAAGATACAGCAGTAAATTGATCTGGCAATAAGCATTAACTCAAGGATTAGATAGTAATGAGAACAAAGGTGAGAGGGACATTCTAGAAACCATTCTATTTTTTATTAGGTAAGACAGCCTGGGTTAGTAAGTAAACTGAGTGTTGTACTTCCCCATGCAATCTCTCAAGGCACTAACAGACTTTCTGTGGTTTCCATTAGTACTTAGCTCTTTGCAAATAGGTACAGAGCAACTTATAAAAATACCACTGACAGAGACATATCTGGGAAGATCAACTAACAAAAGGAGTTAAGGAGAACAAAAGATTAATATTACACACCAATCCCATATTGTATAAAAAGTTACACAGGATCTCAAGCATCCATAGGGAAGACACCTTAAGAAGCTGTTATCCACCTACTTACAAACCAGCAATTTATGAATTGAGAGACAGATGGGCACAAAACCCAAGCTGATACCGGAAGGAGAAACTGATCCCACAAGTTTTGTCTTCTTAAAGAAGACTCTCAAAAGCTGCTTACAAGTATTCCAAAGGGAAGGCTGTTTAGTGACAGGTACCTGACTGCAAGACAAGACAAAGGATACGACAAGTAACAGGGAAGTCAAATACACTAAAAAGTTACCTGGATGTAGCATATATAAAACCCATTAGGTATCATTAAAGCCACTGCAAACATTGTAAGATCAACAAGCACACTAGTTGCAAGACCAGGACTTTAACACTGATATACAAGAAGTTTCCACTTAGATCTGGAAGTTTCAGATCTAAACATTATTAAGCAGATAACTGAGCAGTTCTATATTCTGTTCCCAGATTCTCACTACTCTGTTGCTTCGGGTTTTGGAAATGCCTGTGGTAAGACAAAGACGGACAGCTTCAGCTACCCCTCCCACAGCATTCTGCTCTTCAGAAGAAACGCTCTTGTGTTCCAGGTGCACAATGATAAGGTGAACACTGACTCACGGTGCCAGTGCCCAGCTGCACCCTATCTCTGGGCAGATGAGTCACTAGACTCAATTCATAAAGCACCAAAAGCACCAGTTCCCTCCTCCAGGTTTTTATTGTTTGTCCATTCGCTCAAGAGAAAGAATCACAAACACTTAAAGCTGCAAGCATTTCCCAGCTAAATCATTTCTTTTATCAGCACACATTGGAAAACATTGCCTCAGGACAAAGCACCCTTCCAGTTCATTCCTTTCTGCAGAGGTCTACTGCTCTACATGCAGAGGAAACCTGGCCTGGAGAGAAAAGGCTGGTAAAAGCCATAGCATTCACAGACCACTCTATTCAAATGAAACCAGATTAGTTACTTATGCTAGCTGGAGACACCAGGAAGATGAGCAACAAATCCTACTGACAGAACGATGCATGGATACCCCTCTCTCCAGTGGGGAGTGCAGCACAGCTCTACGCCACTTCTACAACTGCACTAAAGCCGCATGAATTTTGGGGCATGGAAGCCTTGTGAAACTGTTGAATATTCAGTAAAACTCTGGGTGTGCAGCAGTTTTTGCAGGGTTTTGCATTTTCCAAGACTGTATTTCAGTGAATTTAAACACTGCTCCCACTCTAGTTCCTAAATTCTGACTCTATACAGTAATCTGAAACCAGAAGTAGGGTCTGCATTTACTCCCCACTCAGAATTGCCAGTCTTAACACAGCAAAAGAAATTGCAGCCTGTACCTGAAAACAAATATATATATATGTACTATATAATTGTAGAAAAGGCACAGCACCTGACTAAACTTTCCTTTTATCTTGCTATTGGTAAAAATGAAGTAAATGAATCAGAATTTCTAACATAACTTATCTGAAGAAGTTGCCAACCAAGCATTCATTATAAAGGCAAAATTCTTATTGCCTTCTATCATCATGGGCTTCAGGGTTTGTATCTGACTACATTCATCTGAGACAAAACTGACCTGAAACTAGCAGCATGCTCAGCAGCAGCTACAAACTGAAGAACTCAGCAGGGTTGAATCTCGGACAAGACAACTGCCCACTAATGTTTGTGTAATTAATTAAAATATAGACTATAACCTACACAGCCTTTTTAAATAGCTGCACAGCATTCCTCAGGACCCCCTCCCATAACATGGGCTTGCAAAAAGCTGGGCAGTTTCTTCAGAATGCTAACTGAAATATCAAACTGAAAAACCTACTATAAATGAGCAAGACTCTTACACTGGCCTTCATCAAGATACACACAGGGAAAATAAGAATGTACATTTATTGTAGTCCAGAAGCTACTCAGGTCTTACTTAACATGCTCAAAACAGGCTGCCCTGTCGTAACCTGTACCTGCCACATCTGCCAGGTAAGACACATTCACATGTTAACTTAATGCTACTATCACCTCTAGGAAGGGAAACGTATTCAAGATTCCCTTCCTCCCAAGGGGCAAATTTACTGTAAGAAGATTAGGGTGCCATGATCTGTGTCATGCTCCCAAGTACAGAGACAGACAAAGTTACAGGGCTTAAGTCATCTCCCCCCTTCCTCCTCACACTCCACTCCTGATGCAGACCAGCTAGGAGCAGATGCTGGCTCACATGCCTTTCAGGCATCTTCATGTTACAATAACCTCAAATTGTCCTCTCCACACCCAAAACCCAACACGTGTTTATTACCATTTCCTCACCATAGGATGCATCCCCTATCTCACAAAAAATGTTAGGGCCCAGATGGGCATGTTAATCTTATGCAGTTTAAAACTGCGGCCTTCTTCTGAAGAAAGGATGCAAATGTGTATTCTTAAGAACACAGAAAAATACCTTTTGCTCAAGGACAAATGGAAAAAAGGAAAAAGAAAAAAGAGGAGGAATAAGTCAAAAGTGGAAATGTAAGTCAAGTCATTCGTGCCTTACCCAACAATTACAGATGAATCCTTAGGCAATTTTTTTAATCCCAGCTGGTTTCCTGACCTGCACAAGAGTATAGAAGAAATGGATTCTACAGCAGCACAGAGGTAGCAGCAACAGCACCTCAAGGATACCTGTGGGCAGATAATCTCTGCCCCTTATCAGGAGGCAAAAAGAAAGAGGTCTGTACAGTCCTCCCACTAACACATCATGTGAGGAGAAACTTAGGCACAGATGAGGTGCTCCTGGAAAGCTGAAGGAAATTTGGCTGAAGCCAAATCTGAGCCTGGCACCTGCTTTTAGTGCAATAGTGAGTACTGCTCTACCACAAATGGAAGAGCAAATACACTTACTACCTTACAAAACAGTTCTCCTTACCTGAATTCTCTGTTAGCCACCCAGGTACAGACCGAAAATACTCTGCTTGCTTGTAAATGGGCTCCCCTTAAGCTGAATAATTACATCCCTACTCCCTGAAATTCTTCCAAAACAACCTTGAGTATAAAGAAAATACAAATTTTAGCTTAAATCAGAATGTATGCCATGTATGTATGAGACATTTTTATAAAATATAAGCATAGTTAGCTATATGAAAATTTGAACTAGGAACATTTTCATTGTTTGGCATAGATTTGTAACCTAGTTTTGATCAAAATAAATTTATAGCTTTAAAAGAGTGCAACAGAAAATGTCCTAAGTAAATCTAAGACTGTTTTTACCAAAAGAAAGATCCCACTTGCGACTTCAGCTGCCTGTCACCACTACACAGCAAGTTTTAATCAGTTCCTTAGTCTCCCCAGCCACACAATAGCATAAACATGAGTTTATGTTACAAGAGAAGATGGCAACAACATTCATGCAAAGGAATGTAAGCAGATCATGAAACCAGACCCAACATCTCAGACCATCTGGTTTTATTTTCATAGAGCATCATTCCAAACCTCAGAATCAATACATACCCACTCTCAGCATGAAAAAGGACATTTCCATTACACATATTTATTATGAGAACTTAGAAAAATAAGTACACCGTTTATTTTTATCTTTTACTATAAGGAATGTTGCTGAATGTCAGTTTGTCTGAACACATGACATTAAATTGACTTCTAGAGATTTGTTACTGAGACGTACAATATGCTAGCAAAGGTGCCAGGCAAGACAAGGACAAGTAAGCCTGCGTCTTGCTACTCAAATGATGAACAATGTGGAGATATCATCAAGAAAGCAAACTTTTTATAAGATCATAAGGAGAGATTATTTTCTTAATGTTTCTTAGCAGTTTTCATTTTTTCAGGACTTTTATTGAGTGGTACATATCTTGGATGAAAAGAAACGAGACATGTAAATTCAGTCATTCACATTTGGGTACAAGACAGCAGATCTCAAGCAGGGACATACTAGCTTCTACCCAGGACAAAGACACAGTGCTGGGTACCACCTGTTTGGAGCACAGCAGAGCAGCTGGCAGGGGAAACAGGGCTGGAAGAAGGCTGCAAAACTGTGTGTCTTGTGAGGGGCTTCAGTGGAGCAAGGCAGCAGGGACTGAGAGCAAAACCCAAAGATGTACATGGCTGCCAGGAGCACAAGAGCCAAGCCACTGTCTCCCTGCCATTGCCATCCAGCCCTGAAAACCTGAAGCTTGTCTAGAATTCCTGCCAGATTCTTGACCTCTGCTGCTTTATTCCCAGCCCATCCATCTTCTGGCTATAACATCATTCACATGGCCCCACTGCCCACACTTATTCCAAGCACCTCTGCCTTTCAATTTGAAAGACATTACCTAAGCAGCCTCAAAGCACAGAGTGCAGCACAGCCGCTCTGGGCAGGGAGAGAAACGTGGGGAAACAAAAGTCTCAGGCACCAAGAAAACTTTTAAATAATCTGACTTACCTGGATTGCAGCACGTTTGTTTCACACAGCAGAAAGTTGCTGGCTATAGACTGTGGGATCTGGTCTTTTCAGTCCAGGAAAACACACACTGGAAATAGCAGCAGAATCTGTAACCAACACACACAAGAATGAACAACAGATTAGTTAGAAGGAAACAGAAGCTATGACTGGACAGTTTTTACTAGAAGCAAACAAAAGGAACAATAAACAAGCCAGATAATAACGCAGAATTTCCCCACTGGGACCTTAGCTGCTGTTAATAATTCCATAACAAAACCAGCAGTAGGAGACACACTTTGGAATTGAAAGTGATAACAGATTCAAAGTTAAAGGGCCCTGAGCAGCCTCATCTAAGTAGGTCTTAAGCAGGTGGCTGATCCAAAAGACCTCCAGAAACACCCAGTCCAACCTAAATTCTCTTTTAGTAACCCAGAAAACAGAAGTTACTGTACTAGAAAAAGATGCCAGAAGTTCAGTTTCGGTTTTACTCATATACCAAATACCAAGTTATGAAAAAAACAATGCAAAAGATATCAGTCATGCTCCCAGTTTGGTTCAGGTCAGAAGCACTAATTCATCCCAAGTACAGACACAACTGGCAGCAGCAATAGGAGCTGCATGGCTATTAAATACTTTTGCCCTAAGTACTGTTGTACCCATAATGGAATACAGGCTCGGGATCAGGGTCTTGATATTAAAGGAAAGCTGGGTTTTACCAGTGGACTTGACTTCACAAGACAATGTCAACATGTTTATTTGAGACCACAGGAATTTCAGACCATTTTAAGACAAGTTTGATTTTCTTATTGTTTTTGTGAGATGCTCTAAAAATTCTACGTGGTTCCAAACTTGACAGTAAGTTTTAGCCTTAACTCATAACCAGTTTCTCTTGTGTCTACATCATCCTTTAAGCAATTCTATACCCTAATGTTTATCCCATACGCTGCTACTACCATAATTTATCAACTTGAGTTGTCAACCACTGCCTCCTGCCTGGTGAGCCTCTGCTGGTCTTACAAACATCCATGCTGGTCCTCACCATTCATATCTGGATCTGTTCATCTAAATACTGCTGCCCTCCAGGGTTTCCCATCTTTTCATTTCAATGCCATCACTAGGAATAATCAACTTCCACCACGCACCAGCT
>JAVHNF010020611.1:11056-22125 GCA_034783455.1 Micropsitta finschii | reverse complement strand
TGCAACAGTTAGCAAGAACATCTATGCTAAAGCTGGAAATTACTCTGCCTACCTGCAGGGCAGGCAAAGCTATCAGCACATTGAACGTCAAAGTTTCTTTAATCAGCATGTTGACACTACTTTATTTGCCCAGCAATTTTTATTCATTAAATCAAATTTAAATTAGTCTTGGCTACACTTGCTTATGCAAACATTTACCATAAGCTTGCCTTATTTTAAGTTTTAGATGAACCAGGCAGTGAGCTATTTCTTAAGGTCTTTTACAGGCCAAGATCTGTTGATCTCTGCATGAAAAGGGAAATGAGCTCATTCAGCAAACATAGTATTTTGACAAACGTTAGAGCCTTCCCTGTAAGAAAAATGCTTACTGCTTTTGGAGAGGACTTCTCAGCTAGTGAGGAATGCCTTAAGAGTTTCACTTGCTTTCTACCAAAAAAGAATTAGACTAGTATGATTAAATAAAGAGTATAGATACCTTAATTTCAAATAAATATTTGCACAAGTTGTTTATGTCTCTAATAAGAATATTTTTGCCTTCATTCTTGAAGCAAGGAAATTCCTGGTTTTGGGATTCTTTTTTTGTTATTATTGACATGTAGCAATTGCAGTGCTTTGAGAGATGCTTCTCAGAATTATTTCCCAGATAGCTATAATTCTAATTCATTGCTTTAAAATGAAGGATAAAATGGCAAACAATTCTACCTCGATAGTTTTTGCAAGTAGTACCGAGTGATTCATATCGTAGCAAAAGAAACTCAGCTTCCTCAAAAGCAAGGGAACCAAGCAAATTGAAATAACTTTAACTACAAAAATCAGCATCCAAAAGGAGCTATTATGTGCACTGAGCTACAAGTATGTGCTGTTTTAAATCCTGCACAGCTAGGCAGCTTTATCACATACACACACAAAACATCCTCATCTTTAAATACTTGTCCCAAGGATTCAGACCTAATGAGGTTGTCCACAAGATGGCACACATTGTGCCCAAAAGGAACTAACACGAGAAAATGCTTTGCGACTTCTAGGAGACAAAAGAGCTTCAATGTAATCATCTTTCTTCAGAAAGAAAATCTGTCTGTAATTATTTTCATGATGTGCTTACATAATCTAAATCTCTGCTTGCCTCAGAGGTAGGCAGAGACTTCAGTTTGCACTGAAAACTGGGAGTATCTGTCACCCAGGGGAGCCAGTTTTTCTCTTTGAAATTTCAGGTGGCTGTAACCAAGCTAAGTCATAGAGAAAAAGAAAAGGCATTGCAGGGAGAAGGATTATAGACACTGGCCAAAACAGATGCTTGGTAAGGCTACCTCATTGCCTAGGAGATGCAGGCAAGAGTGGGAAGACAAAGAATCTAGGGTTTTGAAAGGACTGACCAACCCTAAACCCCTCAGAATGTAGACAACAATAGGAAGATAAAACAAAGAACAGTCTAGAATAATTTAGCCCTATATACCCCAAAACCAAAAAACCCCAAACTGTCAGAGCTCTCCACAGGTTTGTTCAGATCAAAAAAAAGAAAATACACCCTACTCACCCCACTGCCACTGATGCTGCTGGAAATAGAAGCAGTAAATAAATACAAGCGACCTCTTGGATCTCACAGGTACGTTGAACTGTACTTTCTGAGATAAGGTTTGCACATGGAGGTAATATTCTTCTGTTAGACTCGCCAGTGAAGCTCACTTTCAAGTCTACGTGCTCGTCTTCAGATGAGATCCTATGTACTTAAAGTCACTTTAGGTCAGTCAGCCTAGCAGAAGGACTTACCACACTGCAAGCTTGACCTTGTTTCCATCTGTCATAACTTCAGCACTACTATTAAAGACAGTATTGCACTTTTTTTATTTATTTATTTTATGGAACCACTACCATTTAGGGCAGTTTCAAAGCCACAGCTAACGCTGACAATCATATGACTGTGTCCTCCTGAGCCAGGCTGGAGAGCAAAAAGGACCTGGAACTATCTAGGCTCTCATGTAGAATAGTGCTTCCCAGCTAAACTTGGCAACACTGGCACCAAGCGGCTGAAGCGTAAATACTCTGACAGATACACTCGCCAAGTTGCCAGTCTTGCAGGTTTACTGTTACTACAGTGTATTTTCGACTTTTTTCTTACAGTGATCAGATAATGGTCAACCCACCCTTATCATTCACCCTCCAGCCTTCCTCAGCGGGCTGATATTTAGATACATCTTCAACAAGATTTAAAGCAATCAGTTACTTGAACATACTCAACTAGTTTGAGGCCGAAACCCCCCTAAACCACATGAAATGTTAATCTGAAGAGTGGGATTAATTTTCAGATGGTCGAGTCCTGATGTCCATGTTGATCCAAATCCCAATTTTATTTTTGCTGGTAGCAATGAAGAACCTTCTCAGAGCACAGCCAATATGAAACACACTCCTTGTGAATTATGCAAAAATAGACAGCCCCCATCCTTTACTCTGCCTCCCACAGCCAATTCCACACTCACAGCTATTCAATGCAGCTAGTCAAGTCCTACAGTGAAGCACAGCACTACCCAGACATGCTTTTTTGCCTGAAAGGCCAGATGTGGATTCCAGCCCTGGTGATTCCAGCCTAAAAACAGTCCTACAATGTCACTTTTTTTTTCTCCAGACTGGCACTGCTGTCATTGGAAACTGGCGTTAGCCCAAACCGAGAGCACTGGACAGGTTTTCCTAACTTTCAAGCAGCATGAGGAGAATTAATCTAATTAATTATCATTGATGGCTCTTCAGAAACTGAACTAAGCAGTTTCTGTCCTGTAGGCAAACTTTCAAGGGAGTAAGGAACTACTGCTAGAACAGGCCGTTCTATTAGAAGTTACAGAGGCCAACAACGGATTTGATGTGTCGCTCATGAGATTTCCAGCTATGTATATGTGAAGTGACTAAACTCTTCAGAATTATGAAAACAGTGATTATAACAGATGTGATAAGTGATAAGTACACCTCCACTCCCACAGGACAAGATCCTTGTCCAATACTGACGTCACATTGCCGTTCACTCCTAATCATTCACAGAAGAGACTGAAGAACTGCTGATGTGTTGGTGGACATCCAGATTGGATGTCAAGGGTTATTCTGTGCCAGCACTGCTTCCTGAAGCAGAAGACTTGAGAAGAAACCCACTGGGCAACAAGACTGTTCAGAGTCAAAGGGTAAGTTTCCAGTAACACCAACAAGGGTGACTCTCAACTCAGAAGTTATAAATGACAGACATATAGTCAAAGCTCTGCTAATAGTGAGTGTGAGCAAAAAAGAAGACACTTGGAAGACATTTATTTTAAGGTTAACAGCTCTACAGAACTTGTGAAAGTGTCCAGCAGTGCTATAGGAGGAACAGATACTCACTAAAGGCATTTTTTTGACAAACTAAAAAGACTGTGGAAGCCTGGAGTTAAATTTCATCTCACACAAGGTTAGGGCTCTTTGTAAGAGTGAAACAATATTATTGCTTACGACTATCACTCATTCCAACTTCTACTTTGCATCCCTATGCTTTATTCCAGCTAGAAAGTTCTCTTAAGCATACATCGGGTCTGCTTACAGGCTTGGGGAAAAAAGGAACAACAGAAAACTCCCAACACCAGGTACCTGAAAATAAGAAAACTACTTGAAGGGACAGCTGATAGGTAGAATAAAACAGTTAGTATATCCACATTTAGCTTCCTACTTCCTTTTCTGAATGGCTCAATAACAGAGCAAGTAATTCCACTGCACAGTACTATCACTGACAAAACAAGATTAACTGTCTTTACTTGCAGAGCCCAGAAAACTGACCTCCAGCTCCAGCAAATTACATGGGGAAGCCAAGTCCACAGCTGCAAGTCAGAGTGAATCAACAAGAGAAGATCATGGAAGTTCTTCTGTTGCAGGTTATTATTAGGGGACTGTGTTTTCAGCAAGTGTAATGGACAGTCAATCATTTAAGTGTGTTTCATGACAAACAAGAGGGGAAAAAAGGTCGACCTAAAAAAATGACCCAGGTGCAGAGGTGGAAGTGACACAAATCATTCTTTGAAAGATAAAAAAACCCCAACCCACGCCACCCTCAAGCCTCCCAACGACTTTAGAGCACACACAAACACATATAAAAATATATAACCTGCATTAATTACTCCAGTTCTAAAGTGGGAGCTACATGTCTGTGTAATGTCTCCTCTTTGTTTCAAACAGATTTACGCAGTGTGCAATGGAAAACCCCCATCAAAAAACCCTTTTACTTAGGCACACAGTTCTCTTTAGCATTCCATCTTATTCAAGGATTTTCTGTTCCATGAGACTATTGTTGCCAGCAGTATTGATATGCTGCCTATCAAGAGCATAACAAGAACTTGACAAATCAGAGTAAAAGTTTCTCTAACAAACCAGGTATTTTAGTTTCTCTTCTATAAATCAGTATGTGTGGATGTATATCTGCCTACAATACTTTTAACATGTGTCTACTTTTTAGATAGGGGAAATTGAGTGGTAGCAAGTCACTTGTTTCTCTCCTAGAGAAAGAGGAACTGTAAAAAGGATGTTAAGATGTATGTTAAGACACTCTGGTTGAGGGCTGTATTAAGTAAAACAGGACCCTGCTACTTACCCCCATATTCCCCCTGAGCTCTCATGAAACAGGACAGCCTCTATCTATTAAGGAGACACACAGAAACAGCTTTCGAGATGTTTGCTGTCTTCCTTGTTGTTTCTTCTATGCTGTTATACAGACTGCACACCTTTTGTTGTCTTTTATGGCATATGTCAGAGCACATTTCTGCTGTGACATACTGTAGTTTAGTTACTGCAATGCCAGACCATTGGATAAGTAACAGAAGGAGCTGTGTTAGTCAAAAAGCCAAGTGATCACATTGCCTCCAGAAGGCATGTCAGTTGGGAAGCTGCCTGCCTGTTTCACACAGAAAACAAACTCGCTCAACACCAAAGGCTGGATTGCTCATTCCCCTGTCCTCTCATTACACTGTAGCCTGCGTGCCAGTAAACAAGCCTGTTGTGGCCCAAACTACCAGCTGTTCAGGAACTGTCAAGTCCTACAAGGTCACGCAGCACAGAAGGACTGGTTTGCCTGGTCCTTGTCCATGCAGCAATAAGTATTTTGAACTCTGCATGACTGTAAACAGGACAGATGCACCTGCAGCCTGGGCTGGAAAGCTAACCGAGCCTTTTTACCTGCCTTGCCAAAAGAAAAAACACAAACCAAACCAACCCAACCACCTTCATTCTGTTACATTCAATGTATTTAAAAGGTGCTATAATATAAACAGATTTCTTGTCTCTGTTGAAGAGCAGTCACTACACGATCAAGGACCAAAAGCACATACAGAGTTGTAGCTTCTCTTGCCTACTTTATTTGGTACTGTTTGCCAAATAACGGCAGTGCTGCACTCAGGAAACAAAGCTCCTTTATACCTCATTGCCCTGTTCTAAACTCAGCTCCACTTTCGAGGAAAGAGTTTTCTTTGAACTGGATGCTTCTGCTTAGGTGGAAAACGAGATTCCTCTGCCCAAGGTACAGGGGTTTTAAGGCATAAAAAAAAACAACAAACAAACAAACCCACAAACCACAAAAAAACCACAAAAACAAAACCAAAAAAAACCCCACAACAAAAAACAACAAAAACCCAACAAAAAAAACCCTCCATTTTATAACATCCACTTGCTATCTTTACAAGTAACTGCAGTTATCTTTGTATTTTAGATGTAACTTCCCAAAGAAAGACATGCAAAATGCTAACTATAGATAGCTACAAGAGCTCTTTGTAGCTACCCGTATCTACCAGCCTCCTACAGAGCAGTGCTCTCCCCATATCATCTCTCCTCCTTTTCTGTTTTTTAATTTTACAACTTTTATGAATAGATTATTTCCAGATGATAAATGCTATTTCCTATGTGTGAGCTCAGGTTTTTCTTTCACCTCTATCAGGATGGCAGAACTACCATCACCCTCTTTTCCTTCAGCTCCTTTAATAACTAGACACAAGTACATGGCAGCCACTAGTAATTGAAGTATGACAGGAAGAAGTGATTTCTACTTCATTGTTCGCTTCCACCATGTTCTAGATACTATTGCCACTCCTGACAAGACCTTTAATCAACTCCTGATGCTTCAGTCATGTTTCCTCCTCCACCTTGTGCTCCCATCCCACCCAAGTTCTGGAACCCCAGCAGCTTTTCTCTGACCTGCATCCCACAGCTTACAGCCCTTGCTGGCTGCAGGGCCCACAGCAGGAGAGCTGTGAGAGCCAAGGGTGGGACAGAGCTGTACAGACCCTTTACATAGGGCCTGCCTGAAACTCCACAAGGGACTGTTGTTTCTTCAAACCATCACATGTGTGTTCAGAGGTGAATTTATAATTTCAGGGATCCCTGCTGACAGCAGGATTTTTGCAGGTTATGAGTTAAAGAACCTATCTGCAGGAAATCAATGTGCAGCTCTTGAACAGTAATTACTCAGAGAACTGCTCAATCATCTCTCTCAAAAAGACTCTAAATGCATGAAGGTTTAATACCTGCTTTAAGATCATGAAAGAATATATATAACCAAAACAAGAAAAAAGGTAACCACATGGAGACGTTCTAGATCATCAGTAATACAGAACATTATCCTCATAGGCAATGAAAATGTCTGGAACTCATCAGCTGCCTCTAAATAATTCAGAATGCTGTTTGACTACATCTAAGCTCAATGTCAACTTGTACTCTTGCTTTTCTCAAGTAAGACATAACTGGGCATTGATTAATTCAGTGATTAATTTCAAGTAGAAAGAAACAGCTTGAAGGGGGATGTAACATAGTCACAGGGAGGTTTAAGCATGATAGCATCCAGTCATTTACCAGTGACATTCAGTTTCAGTTCCTTAAGCTTTTACTTAGATTCATCCTAAACTGCATACAAAAATCTTCCTCCATCATTGTCTTTAGAAACCTACAGGGTAACCCGGACACTGTATCCACAGATACAGCAATCTGGAGCAGCTTTATTGTAAAAGGATACTACAAATGCATACTCTCCTAAACTAAACTCTTCCTGAAAGAAAAAAAAAAAGTGTCACCAGTATTTTGAACCTTAAAATTCCTACAGATTTACCAAGCAACAGTAGAAGATGAAAGAGAATTCACCCATTAAAATGAGCATGATAAAAGATGTTCATCAAAAAGGCAAGGTTTAGCCAAGAAGGTACAAGAAAGCAGTAAGAAAATTCAGAACCAGAAAGACTTAACTTTGCCTCTACAGTACACACATTATTTTGCAGTTTAAGAGAGAATTTGCTTATCACACACAGATGGATGCTTACTAAAGGTACACTGCAGTAAACAGAGTGGATGAAGCCCAGGCATCAAAAATAACAGAAATAGCATTGCACCTCAGATCTTACTATAAGCAAGCTGTGCAGTCCAGTGACAAATCCTCAAACAAATGACTACCGGAGATACATTCTGAGTCACAAAAAGAGAACACAGCATTCTGACAGCATTTGGTCATACTTCCACAAAGAATGGCAGCATAAAAATACTTTCTTAGATTCTTAAAGGATGGGACATAAATACTTTTTTCATAGCCTTCATCAACTTTCCAGTGTCACTGAGAAGCCTTCCCAGTCCTAATTCTTTTGTACATATAATACACATCCCTCAGTTCTCACCACCAGTTCCTGCATGCATGTAACACTCACCCTGTATCCCAACCTGAAGCAGAACACTAGAAGCTGTTAAACTTCCCCCAAGACAAAGCCTTTATGTTCTCAGAAAGCTGCTGGGCTGGGCACCTCTTTAGAGTGGATGACATAATGGTTTGCAGCTGAAAGGATCCCTTTGAAACAAGCTGTTTCTTTCAGAGCTGTATACAGCCTATTTCCTCTGATCGAGCTCATCTGGAAAAGAAGAGATAATACAAAGTTTCCCTCTACTCTCCCATGAATTGCTTGAGTTATTGAAGTCCTGGACATGGCAAAAATTGGACTGCATAATTTTAGGTGTTAGGATTGCTAATTTTAAAATATTTTCCTTTTAATCACAGGAAGAACTAGGAAGAAAAGTTGAGAGTTGAAAGCAGATGTCTTTATTAATTTTCTTTCTAAGACATGTAATTCCCCATCAAACATATCTGGATAATGCCTTGCAGGCAGTAGCACCAAGACACATACTGAGCTTTGTAGTTCAGGTAAGCAGAGAACAGGGTAGTTTGTATCTAGGACATAATTGCTTTGCAATGTTTCAAATAACATGCAAAAACCTTAAATAAAGCAAAAAGTAGGCTTTGATGTATTGAAGTCTGCTTAGACTTAGAACTTCCAGAAAGCCACAGTGTACACTGACTAAAAATTAGACTAAAAAAGCAACATCTGGTACCCAGGTTTGCTTGGCATTAGGAAAACTTGACAAAATAATTTAAAAGAGCTTCAAAGCCTTCAAGAATTGTTTCTTCTCATAACATAGCATTCATCCAACACTTTCAAATACAAACCCAAACCACCACAGATAAATCTCATATACCTCTCTCTTATATTCCATACAACTGGGCTACATACAACCTGTCTGTATACAGGTAAATAGCTTGCTCTTTCCAGATTTTTAATCATAAAATGAAAGTTTTCACATGCAGTTTCTGAATACAAAAGTTAGTGAATAATAATACTCCATGAAGCAGACCAACAAAACATCTGAAGACAAAAGGAAGAACTACACTTCCAAACCCAGTACCCAAGCCTAAGTAGCTAAAACATCCTCTCCCTATCATCTACTCTAAATGCCAGCTCACTGTAGGAAATTAATAGCATGGCTTTTTTAGTGTTGCCCTAAAAAAACCAGAAGATAGCACTGCAGGCTGGACCAGGGATGACAGTCAATTTAAACCTCACAGAAATCATGAAATTATAAAAAAAATACATCAGGTTATTTGTATAAGTACATTTCATAGTTCTGGCCTGAAAGCATCTTTTATTCCACTCAAAACAGCTAGGCAATATGGCATGTGATAAAATCACCAAGTCACATTATGGGCTGTGTGCATTTTTTAGATTAGAGAAATTACTCAAGCTTTTCACAGAGCAGGCTGAGGCTTTTCTGGTTTCATTGTCAAGATTACAGCGATCAGCACTTGTCATGGTTGAAGCCAGGACAGCACTATATAGCATTCTGCTATAAGTACAGGCACTTGTACAAAATACTACCAATACTTGGCTCCTAACAAAATTCTAATGGTAACAGCACGTCTCTGCTCCCCATTCTTGTCAGTTCAATTACCTGTTCAATCAGAACAGTTCCATTCTCCTTCCATGGAAATAAGCACTGCCAGTACAGAACTTGCTGCAGTGCTCACACAGCACCGGCACCTGTATCTCAGGCAATGATCCAGCACTGAAAACAGTAGTGACCGTTGTTTGGCATAAACCTTAAACATTGCTGTATCTGTGGATTTCATTGTTTGCAGACTTTATCTTTGCTACAGTTATCTTAAGCACTATTAGGTGCAGAAGTCATAGCAAATCACATAATCAGCTTTAACTGGTTTAGACCTCTATTCATACTGCCCAATTCCAAGCACCTGAAGTGTTAGCAGAGTCACTCGCATTGCACAAAATAGGTGCCCAAAGACAAACTTAACCCAAGCACTTTTCTGCAAGTATTTGGCTTTGAAATTTATAACTTCTTTTAATACATTCTCTCTGTACTTATATGTTTTGTTCAATAAAGGCTGAAAGCTATTCTTTGCTACAGCAGTTCTATGATTTGCAGGTAGAACTTACTGCATTACTGAAACTGGCATGTTTGGAAAGCACTTGAAGACTGTACTGCAGCAAATACAGGTGCAAAGTGCCCTAAAGAGAGCACACCCATGCTGTAAGCTCAGACCACAATCTGCTTCACTTCTAAGAAGCTTCTGAGAAAAATGTGAGTGTGTCTGTAAAGAAACAAAAGCAGACAAGTGACTTTTGCATTGACTCACCCAGCAGAATCCTACTGCCACTTTCATTTCTGCCAGACTGTAGAGAGGACTTAACTATGGATCTCGTGTTGTGACTTGGCACCTCTCTAGCACCTCCTCATGCTGTTAGAAAAAGAGATGCTATTCAGAAAGGAGTGATATTGAATGTGCTCGGCTGAGCTAGGCTGCATTCCAGTGCACACTTAACTCTGAGGCCTTGCTCACACAAGAAAGTTACAGAGTTTAAATGGCAATAAAAAATAAAATTAGTCATACCTAATTTAGTAAAATCAGTGTCACTTCACAGATACGGATGTTATTACTACAGATTGTCTCACTGCAGCTCAGCTGCTACAGGTACTCGTGGTTAAACAACAATAATTTGTTTTCAGAAATCAATTTCGGTGTGATTTGGGCAGTTTGAAGATTCTGCTTATTTTAGGCTACAGATGTCCATATACCTTCCTGTACTTTAAATGCTCAAAAATGACAAGCTAAACACATGTGAACAGCTTGTGCCTGGTAATAACCAGAATTGTTACTGGTGCTTTTTCATTAAAAGATCTTCCAGTCTTTATACACATCTACTGAGGCTGTGTCACTTGACTTACATTCACTTACTGTGAAAGTGGAACTTTGCACCTCTAAGTATGGATGACATGAGTACAGAGACCTATGCACAACATAAATGACAGAAGAACCCCTGTTAAAATAGGAGAGTGTGATAAAAAGTATTACAGAAATGGACACAGTAAATATAAAGTTAATATCTACAGATAGGTCACAGAGGTATCTGCAGCTTGAAGAGTGGGGATAAAGCTTCATATCTGTCCCACTTCTGCCACGTAGGAATGCAAAGCATTAGACCTCCAACCTACACAGATTCTTTCTTCTGAAGCAGCAAGGCCCTCAAAGGCTTCTGTATGAAAACTTCACAAATGCCTCCAGGCTCTGGTCACTGCAGTAGTGTTGCACAGCCAGCCACCTCTCCTTTCCACTCCTGTCTGTAGATTCCCCTCTTTCTGCAATTTTCTCCACAGTTGCTTGCCTCTTTCTCAGTAATCACAGAATCACAGAATCCCAGAATCCCAAGGGTTGGAAGGGACCTCAAAAGATCATCTAGTCCAACCCCCCTGCA
>JAVHNF010020608.1:0-10982 GCA_034783455.1 Micropsitta finschii | reverse complement strand
CAATCTTTGGAATCTCTGTCTCATCATCCATCTCGATTAACAGCCCTCAAACATTTCCTCTTAATCACTGAGAAAGTTTTGAATTACACTGAACCACAAATCAAGCCAACACAGGCCTGTCCACTAAAACCACTTTGAAATGTCTCAGCCACTTTTAGTCCATTTAATATGGATTTTACGACATTTTAAGCCAAATATTGATAGCAAGTCATATTCAGTTATAAATCTATTTCACCACCATAAATCCCTCATAAAAGCACTATTAAGCTCATTAGAAAAGGTCTATTTTTCCATTAAATCACATCAGCTGGTACAAATTATATCACCACCTTTTCAAATGAGCCTGCTATTGTCCATACTAATAGTGATTCTGCACTTATCAAAAGGTTAATTGCTCTGTGACTATACAGCTCACCTCCTCTCAGAGCATGGCTTTCTTCCAGCCTCCTTTTATTGTAAAATGTATGAAAAAGAACTACTCTTTGTCCTGAAAGATCTTTAGCCTGTTCCTCCAAGAATCTAAGTGCAAGGCAGTTGCATTTGGTTGATATAAAACTGTGCAGATCATCCCCAGGGCTGCATAGCCCTCAGGCAGGGACATGCTTGCTGGTCTTTTGTAAGGGACACTGAGCAGACCCTTGTGCTGTGCCCCAGCTCTGCCTGCAGCTACTCTGGATGTCTCAGTGCCAGATGTCAATGCTGCCATTGCTTCTGTCCCTTGAATGTGCCTGGGGGTGTGAAGCAGCTGGTTCTGTCCTGTCTGTGTGCTGCCAGCCCCTCCTCAGCTCACACACCCTGGCTAAAGCACAGCACCCAAGAACCGGGCACTGCTCCCACTGAGCAAAGGTTGGCTCTGGTGAGACACACATCATGGACTGCTCACAGTGAGCAATTTCACCCTTGACAGCAGTCCAGTCTTTCTACTCCATATTTTGACCCAATATAGTGTAATATGAATATAGTTGCTGTTGATTTAAAGACACAGTTCTGTGTTCTTCATGCTCTTTGCTTGCACTTGCTATTTGAAGCTTACTGGGAAATCCCCTGTTGAGACAGGAGCTGTGACGGGTGATGGTAGGACAGCTCAGATTGAGCCCTGTGGGCCCATCACCATGCTATCTTAAAGGCAGGGTTTCACACACCTCCCCTGGGAGCCTCTCATTTGTGGCCCAATTGCTCACCCGAATGCGCCTTAAGGTACAGGAGAGGAGGAGGAGGCATGAAGGGAGGCAGGAAGAGAGCTGATGCGTCAGAAGTGAAGACGCCTTTATGTACAGCGTACAGCAAAACTACTGCACCTTAGCAACCCAGCTGTGCAGTGATTCCTTTTTCTACAGCGTTTAAAAGCCCAACTTTTTAATGTGATTGAGCTATAATCTGCCAGACAATTACTAGAGGATGTGAAGTACAGGCTACAAGGCTAAATCTTTCATTGCTAGTGGGATCTACTGTCTTACCTTTAGATGGACCTTTTTTCCTTCCTTTCCTCTTACCTTTCCAGTGGCAGCTGAGCAGGATTAGAGCTGCCATACCACAAAGGCCCATGCCAGTGAAATGAGGCTAGAGCTTTATTCAGAAGTTCAAAGCCCAAGGGATATTTGTCAGTAGGGTAATGGCTCAGCATCCAAAGCACATTGCTTATTGCTCTGGTCACAGTTTAGTTGCTTAATTCTCTAAGCCCACTTACAAAAGACAGCTAGGAAACAGCAAGCATCTGTCAATGGTGTCTCAAGGGTACGCCAGTTATTTAAAAGTGATGTTTGACAAGTCTGGGGTTGCAGAGCATCATGATTTCAGGCTAAAGAAACACAAAAGCAAGCACAAGGACCTGCAGCAGAGAAACAGCATTCATTCAAAAGCTGTGATGCCAGCCTGCTGCATATAATGGCTGAGTCGATTTGGGGTAGAAGTAAATGCTCTTGATGTGGCCACAGCCTGAAGGGCAATTCTAAAAGGTGCCAAGTATTCAGCAGATTGGTCAGCTCTGATGCACAGGCAGTTTAGAAATCACAGAAAGCAAGCAGCAAAAGGAAACTGTACTGAAAACAGTTGATCCTAAGCCTGAAGTTCCTCAATCTGTGTGTATGGGGTGAATTGGACAGAAAGAAACTGCAAGTGGCAAACATCCAATGTAGCAAAAATGTGGAATTGCTACACTGGGAAAAAGTCACTTGCTGCAGAAGCTGATTTCATAGGAACTCGTACAGTATGATAGACATGCAAAGACTACTGGAAAACAATAACTGCTCGGTGAGCTCTGGTTTTGCAAGATCTCTTGCTCTTTGAAAGTTATGTTGCTGCAGTGCTGAAAATCAAGAACTGAGCTTCACTGTGCCATGCAGGGAAAAAAAGAGGCAGAAAGAGCTGTGAGTAAAATCTATGGCGCATGGCTGTGCCCTGCAGCTGATGCTCACAGCATCATGCTGAGAGTGACAACATTTAATGCTTCATCATTTAGAAATTTCTCCTTTTTTCCAAAAAAGAAATAAATGCTCCATGTTGTTACATTTCATCCTTTTGAACTTCCCAGCAGGATGCATGTGGCTGAGATCTTACTGTCTCTTCTGAAACTGTTTGCCTGTCTTTCTGGTACTCTGGATGAAGGCTGGATGATAAGGACTGCAATTACTGGCTCAGCAGGCGGGACTCCTGCAAGCTGCTATCCCAAAGCACATTTGTGCTTTGGTGTTCCAGCTAGAAATAAGTCTCAACACAGAAGAAAAAAATATGGGCTTCTGCACCTGTTTTGAATCAAGCCTCCAGTTATGATCCATAACTGGCTCATCTAACACAAGATCACTTGGATCACACAGGAATCTGCTCAACACCTATTGTAACAATCCTTGAACTGTCATCCACAGAGGATTTGTAGTCCCAGTGATACAGTGCAAAAATCAAAGGAGATTCTGCCTTAGATAATCTCAGAGATGGACCCGCAAAGGTACATTATGGACCTTGATTTTCTTGGGTCAAGTGTTTTCACATCCAGGGTACTGTTTCTGATAAGTGGAGAGACAAGCTACCTCTGAACGCAAGCATGGCTCTGAAAGGAGTTGTATTGTTCAGTATTATCATGGTATAAACTGACTGCCATCATGTACAAAGTGCTTTATATTCCACAAGTACAGACTGTTTATCTTACTTGTGCATCATAGGAAATTTCAGGCCTCTGGTGTGTCTAGCACTGACAAACTGTGTTTCCCCATTTTGTGAAATCATGCTGCAATCCCAGTTAGTCCTGCTAAACTTCACCCACAAAACCCCCACATGAGATTGCCACTAAGCCTGATTTCATGGGCTTGCCCCACTGGGAAAAGATTGGCAGGTGCACAAGCTGTTTTGTTACACAGAGCACTAGATGCCCCAAATAAACATGCCCAATATTCTGTCAGCTAGCAAATCCTCCCTGGGCATTGCTTGTACAGCAAGGTAGATTCATGCCATGACCATGCTGTCCTCTGTATTCACCTCTGCCCCATGAGACATGTCCTACCTCTTTGCTTCCTGCAGACCCCAGCTGTATTCCTCTCTTGTCCCATGACCACCAGTGCCTTGGGGTGCCTGTGGAGGAAATGCCAGGCCAGGAAATAGGATGAAGCTATAGTGGACAGGAATAGGAAAGGCTGGGGTCATGAGAGATGGAAAGGAAGAAAAGAATGGTCAGTCATGTACAGAGGAGCAGAAGCTATGTGAGGAGAGGCCTCAGAGATGAGCCATGGGAGAGAGGAGTATACAACCCATGGCATATGGACAAGACAATCACTGGGAACACTATCCAGCAGCCAAGGGCCTACAGGGACATTCAGCTTTCTCTGGAGGGAGCTTGTACGTGTGCTGAGTGGGCTTGCTGCCCTGCAAGGGGGTCACTGAGAGCTGAAACCATTGCCCCAGTGCTTTGGAACTGTGAGGTAGGATCTCTAGGGAAGCTGTGCAGGCACACTCAAAATTGATTTTTGAGTGAAAAGTTGAGAAAAATATCTTTTTACTTGTCAACAGAAGAATTTTTTCTGTAGAAATGACAGTTCTGGAAACAGACAATGTCCCAGCACTGCCTTTACTCTCATTTTCAAACCTGATGAATTCAAGCATGCAAATGCAGTGTATCTATCACTGCAGAAAAACAAAGATAAGTGAGAAAATTTTGTAAATTGGTTTTTCACCCTGGAAATGGTTTATTCTACAGCAGATCAATTTTAGAATTTCTGTATTTTCTTATATTAAAACAATGAGTTCAGCATGAAGACCGCAAACAAAAATCATGAATCTGTGGCATTTTTCAATCTAATTAGAAAATACATGCTTTATCCTGACTCCTCTATACAGACTTCTCTTGCTCACAAGCTTGCCATTTTTTAAACAATCCCTTTCCTTAAATGCCGATAAACAGCAAAAGTACTCCATGAACAGGACAAAACGCATGCAGAATAGTTTATTGTATAATTCCAGGAACGCAGTGTAAAAGCACTGAGGCAGGTTTATTTAAACTCCCTCTTCAGAGAGTGAAGGTAAATGTGTAAGTGTCCCAGTAGTCCTTCCCCAGCAATCCCCCAGCTTTACATTAACACATTTATGATAGCTACTGGCAGAGCAAATTTCTTTCTGCTGCCTTTCCAGTGCTCGAATCAGCCCTTCAGCATGACCCTTCTGCTTGGCAACATCCCTGTCTTAATTGTTATCTTGTACTTGAGATTCCTAATGGAGAATCACTTCTGTTCTGAATAAAAGCAGCTAAAAATAGTGCTGATATAACAAGGATAAGAGATGAATTTACAAAGTGAAGCAAGAAAGCCCAGAAGCCCCTCGCAGTCATTATATCCTCCCACAACTTTCAGACGTGTTTTCAACAGCAAGTGCTCTTGCTGCTAGGCAAAGAAGAAAATTGCCTAAGACAGTGGTAGATGCCTGGAAGCCTTCATATTGGAGAGATTTCCTTTTGCTCCCTCTTCTTTAAACATACTTCACTGCTATCCACTGTGTAACCTTGCTTCCTTCAACTACCATATGAGGGGCTTAGCTGCCAGTAGAAGTGGAGAGCATCTGGTAAACCACCACATCAAAACTTGCATTGGGAGAGAACAGACAGGGCATCTATTATTTTCTGTCAGCATCAAGCTTCAGTGAATCATTTCTTCCTTGTCAGAGACAGATGCTGCCGAAATCACATACGGCTTTTTTCAGTCTCACCCTCAATTAGGGTGCTGCAATTTCTGCCTTGTGTGAACTCTGCCTCTTCTGATGTGTCCTGGTACACCTGCAGCTCAACCTTTGAATGAGCACTATGGATTTGTAAAACTTTTAAGCACTCATTGATGAAAGACAAGTAGAAGGCTTAGGAGGGGAAACAGCCAAGAGCTCAGGCTACCATGATACCTGGGTCCCTGGTGTTCATCTCTTTGGATGGTGTGACAGGTACTGCTGGCTGCGCACTGGCCCAGCTTCAGAAGCATGGGGGGGCATAGAAAGAAACCTACTTGCACCACACCAGACTAGCTGTCAAGAACAAAAGCTATTTCCCTTTCAGAGATCAGCCATTTGAATCAAAGGACCAGGGTGCCAACCTGCCCTGCTGCTGTCTCTCACCTGTCTCTCAAACATGCTGGCTCTTGCCACACTCTGATCAGCACAGAGCGCTGCACAGTCCCTGAGCAATCCCTGTCCTGCTGTGAGGCTAATGCAGAGGAAGTGGCTCATTTAAACTCTCTGAACTGTTCTGGAGGCTTTTGGGGGTGCTTATTGTAATGGACAAGGGCTTGAGGGAAGCTACGTTGCAATCTGAGTGACAGGCAGCTGAAGCAAAACAGGCTCAAAGGCAGTTTCGGAAAGATAACTTGGGTTGAGAGAAGCCTGGCTTCCCCATAGCTACAATAAAGCATTTGATGTGTCCCTTCTCTGCACTTGATCACGTTCCTGCTGCCTCTGTGATTCATATTATGCAGCTGATTGACTTTGCAAGATACAAGAACAAAGTGTCTTCTTGCTCTGCTCCCTGGTGCGCATTAACTGTACTAGATTGAAGGCTGAAGCAAAAATCAAAACAAGCCCTCAAGCCTGGTTTCTCTGCTAATTACTGGTGCTCACATCCTTGTTATGCTGAGGGACTCTGTGCTACAGTAATCTAAAGGCACCATCCTGGTCATGCTTTCACCTTTCTGCAGAGCTTTTCTGATGCAGCTTCCCAGTGAGGACTGGGACGCTTCCTGTATCAAGCAAAAATTGTGTTCCAACAGGATTTTTTTAATTTGAGGGTTAATGAGCAACTCTTGAAGTAGCCTCTCATCAATGAGAAGTGAAAGAAGCAAGCCAGGAGGCATAGGGATGAGCTGTCTTTCCGGCTGCACCCCAATCACAGAAAGTAAAAGAAAAATTATGGAGAAAGGACTGAGACTAAGGGCATCGCCTGCTCAAGCAGTGCCACAACCCAGCATGGCTCAAATATTCCTCATGAAAGCTCAGACTACTCCCACTCAAGAACTCACTGCCCTAGGATCAGCATATTCAAGTTTAGCATCTTCGGCCTGGTGCCTGAAGATGCTAAACTTCAGATGCTAAACTATGACATCCCCAGGGCTGGTCTGTCAAAAGGACTTCACACCATGATGCTCATACTAAGAGGGAACTGGCACTGTTTACAGATGACAACCACATCATGTACTCTCACAGCCAAGGTACATCAGCATGATAGTGCTGAGCTTAACAAAGCTACCACACTATGTGAAATCTAGTGTTAATAAGAGAGATTTTTGTTTCTGTTTTTCTCTATTTTCCAGCAGCCAGCTGTGGATTACCTTTACTTATGGCTCCTGGACAACAGAGGCTGAATCCTGCTGTGCTGTTTCATTGCTTTTAAAATTCTCTAATATATACACATCTGTTCCAAAATCCATCAGTCCATTATGGGAGGCAGACTGGACCCTGCCAACGGCAGAGACCAAAGTGTGCTCAAATTTTAAAGAAATTAGCTCAAAAATCCTGCTTGTCTCTGTTCTGTATGAGTCACACAAGGTAATGTGCTGCACAGGCTGGAAGGGGAATGAGGATTGCTCTAAGAATGGAAGGATTATTATTTTGTTTCCTCTTCAATTTCCTATGTTGCGTGATGTTGCTCATGAGAGAGCAGGGGGAAGATGTGCTACACCCAGCCTGAGGTCAGCAGAGCCTTACAGCAAATCCTCCAATCTAATAGCATCTGCTTGGTATCACAACAAAACAGTAACAAACCCTGAACCCCAAACTTACCCATGGTATACGATCAGATGTTATAAGAACATGGAAGGGATTTCTAGCCAAGAGTTCATCCAATTTTTATTCATCCCTATTTGCTGTTCTGCAGCTGCTGATGTATTTTCAGGAAACTTATTTTGGTCCTGGTGCAGAAACATGACTACCTTAACCAACCTCTACCGATGAACTAGCTGGCCCAGTTACCCAGAGTTTACAATTCAGTGAAGAAAATACTTCGTTTAGCTGAAAGTACATCAGATCAGACCTCTGAGAGGCTTCAGTAGAGACACTGTTCCTCTTCTTAATCAGTCCAGAATTTCCAAATATTCAGCCATGGAAGGGCAGTACTGAACATAGCATGTAAGGGCTCAGAAGCAATGTAAGTACAAGACTTGGTAATGAGAAAAAGCATGGAGAATTATAATGTGAACCATCCTACACAGAAAATAAAGAGAGGGAGAGCAGAGTATACTACACACACACAGTCTGCTGAAGGTCAGTGCAATGGATGAGATACAGCAGCTTTCAATCAACTACACGGCTAAGCAGATAAAAGTTTTTCCCAGGAGGCAGAAGGCACCAGCCTGGGACTACTGTGCACTGAGAAGCAAGACTAGGACTATTCAAGCCAAAAGCGCAAGACAGCAGGTAGCTGTGACCTTCTGACCGCTGGGGAGAAAACCAGGGGCAGCTGGGATACAGCAGCACAATGAAAGGTTTGCAAGACCAACGAGAAAGATGCCAGACTGCAGGGGAGGGGGAACGGAGACCAAAGAATAAATAACATAGAAGTACAGATAGGAGAACAGGAAAAGCTGGGACAGCCTACTGTTGCTGGAGGAATGGAAGAGAAAGGTTGCTGACAGCAGGGCAAGATGCAGAAGGTGCAGAAAGCCAGGTATGCTAGCTTGAAGCTCTGCACAGTGGCCTTCTTGCTACCAACAGCATGGACTAAACTTTTCAGTTTTGAGAATGATCTGCTTCTTCTTGTCTGGACATGTTTGCTTTCCTCCTGGCCTGACAGGGAAAGCAGTGGTATGTGAATTGCTGCAACCTCAATGTCGTTTTCCAGGCAGGATGCGAGGTCTTCTGCTTATGACTTGTTTGTGCTGTGACTTTACCAGAGCGCAGGCCTTTTGGTCATGCCATAAACATATTCTTCAGTTTTAGGACCAGGAATGGCATCCTAGGAATCCAGTTCTGGGAGCAGTGCTGGTCATTCTTTTAACCCTGATTCTATTGTTTTTCTCCCATTGTTTACACACACATTTCAATTCAGACTTCAACCTTAATATTTCTGTTATAAATGTCTTATACATGAATACATGGGATAATCAATATGCTCTGCCTCATTCAGACATTCAGTAAGAGGCTGGAAGATGAGTATTGCTCTTGAAGAAGGCTGTAGACCAATTGGAGAGAGTCCAGATCGCAGACCTATAAGGCCAGATGGAAGAATGAGAGTTTGTTGAATCTAGAAGCAAGTAGACCAAAGGGACTCAGGGTAACAATACTTGTAGTACCTAAATGTCATATCCATAAAAGGCTGCAGTTACAGAGAAGATGATGATAAACTGTTCAGTGTGCCCATGCTGGTTAAGGACAAGAAATGTTTGTCCTGAATTACAGCAAGTAAAGATTAGATTAGACAAGCAGACAAGATTTTTTCCAGCTGTAAGATCATGAAGTATTAGACTGTATCACCTGAGGAAGGGCTTATAACACCACTTATAAAAGCACCTACTACAAATGTAGTTTATTTGCCTCTTCCTTGGAGAGGCTCTAAATGGCCTTTCTGCATTTCCTCAGTAAGAGCTTATTGAGGAAGTGATAAAACAGGTCCTAACAATCCCACCTGGGTGCCTCAGAGACAAACATGAAACTGCTGCTCAATAGCAAGGATCCACTGGTGCTGTACAACCTGACTTCAACACTTCAAGTGCAGTTGCCTTTCACAGTCCAGACTTTCCCATTGTTACCAAGATTGGCTACCCTTTGACCAGTAAAACCAAGCTAGTCTGCATCATTAAACTCATAAACTTTTTGGTTCTCTCTCTTTTGTTTATGTAGCCAAATGGATTTCCACCTACTCTGCAACTGTAGCAAAAAGGAAGTTCATTTTCTGGCTGGAGAAAGCAGCTCAAAGTGACCAGTTCCAAGAGAAAAGATGATATCAGTGTTTCCAAGTTTCCAGTTAATTGTGTTTACTGTAGAATACATAACATTAGAGTGCCTTGAGCCTTGGCCAAGTTTGTAAAAGTAAATAAAGACAATTCCAGTCTAATGTTAGAAAGCTGACCCTTGGGTTATTTCTGAGCTCACTTCTTCCAGCAGCTAAAACAAACCCTGATGCATAGGATGTGAAATAGGGAGCATTGGATTCATACCTTATTATTTCAACAAATAAACATGTTCAACTGCTACAGCTAGAAGACATTTCTCCTGCAGAATACAGGCCACAAGAAAGAAGATTGGCTTCTTCCTCCTAGGGCTTATCTAGTGACCCCTCTGCAGCTCATCAGACTTCCAGTCACCCACCTTCTCAGGAGGACCCACTTCAAAACATGCTTGTGTTAGGAAGAAGTAGGATTAGAGATGCTCCGTAAAGGGGGACAAGCCAGAAGCTGAGGATGACCCCAGCATAGGCTATGCCCTCACTGAGAGGCACCGTCCCACAGCACCTGAGCAGGGCAGGAGGGCAGGCTGCACAGGGACCAACAGATGGTCCATCCACAGCCCTAGGATCAAGCAGGGCAGGGGACATGTAGGCAGCCTTGTAAGGCGCAGCAGGGAATAGGGTCGGAGATAGACCTACCTACAACACAGCTCAGGAGAGAGGTAAAGCCACAGGCCTGAGTTTAAATAGAGTTCCTGGTCCATGAGCAGGGGTGTGGGACCAGGTGAGTATGGTCAGGGTAGCTAAGGCCTATTAGTGCCCTTGGGGCTCTGACACCATGTCTGCCCTCTGAGCCTGCTCCTCAGATGGGCAGAGTCATCTTTGACCTTCTCAAGAAGAGTTGCATACAACATCCCAGAGACAGAGGCAACCATCAAGTGCTGCTCAGTTCTTCTCTGACCTTTTCCAGCCCCATCCCTCTACCGCCTTGCTTTCTGCCTGGCCACGTGGTGTTCAGCTGAGGTCCTGCCAACTCCTCCTGTGCTTTATGAGCACATCTTGCAAATTGCTCATAGCAATTTTAACACAGCCATTTCTACCCAGTAGAGTCCCATTAGGCAGCAACTCTCTAGTCAGTCTCGAATGATTCAAACCACAAAGCCATTTGTCATGCTACATCTTCTTTCCCAGTGAGTGAAAGTCAATTAGTGTTTTCAAATTTGCTCTGAAACAGCCGTGGTTCCCTCTTGCTGCTTTATGCTACCAGGAAACCATCTACAATAATGACTTGTCTGGATGTCTAGTGCTGTGTTACAGTTCATTTCAAGCTATCCTCTCTGTGTACCAAACATCTTGAGCAGAAGGCATGTTTTGCTGCCAGAAATTCCAAGATTAATTAGGTTTTGAACCTGCCAAATAACCATTTAAAAATATGATTTTTTATGCTCAATAAAGTAATGATGACTTTTCCTATGAGACCTTATTTCCTGCCTTAAACACCCAAATTTTCAGCAATCTTTCTAATTTTCTTAATCCTATCTCAGTAAAGAAATAAACTCTTGAAAAACAAATGTTCTGCATTTGTCTGCAGGATGAGACCCGGTGATCTCACAGTTGAAGCATGTGCAATGACCATAGATGGTCC
>JAVHNF010020586.1:2084-13804 GCA_034783455.1 Micropsitta finschii | reverse complement strand
CTTTCTCTTTTTATTCCCCCATGAAAAGCTAAGAGTGTGTTGTAAAAACAAATCTCTGGCCTTTTCCTTTCCGAATAGCAAAGGGCCGACGTGTTAATAGGAGGGAGGGATGCAGTGGCCGGCTGCCAGCAGGATGTGCTTTTTCCCCGGGGCTCTGCTTGCCAAGATGCCATCAGCCTGGCTCCAGGAAGGTTTTCCTGCGGCCACAGGCTCTCTCCAGGCAGTTTTGTTGTCTCCAGCCTGATGTGAGTTAATCACATGCAGCCACCCGGGGCTTTATTGAGAAGGGAGATGTTTGCTTGGTGAAGGGGGATCCTGGCAGTGCCCACTCCCATAGAGCACCCTTGGGTGCATGCCCTCCTGCATCCCTGTCACTGCTCTTCTCTTACTATTTCCAGATGCAGAAAAGGCCTTCTTTTTCTCCCCTTGTGCTGCAAATGGCTCTTTTCATGAGCATCTCTCAGTGCATTTGTCTTATTTTTTTCAGCCAAAGATAAGTTTAGAAGTTTTCTTCCCCTTGCTTTTGCCAAAGGAAAAGGCACATCTCTCTGTCTTTATCCTTTTTACAGCTTTGGATGCTTAAAGCTGTGCTGAAGCTGATTCCAGGTTTAGGAGTGTGTTTCCATGCATGGTTTAGGTTTGGCTCCTGCTGGTGTCAGCGCAGTGAGACCTGGGATGCGGCTATGCCATGAATTCAGAGCATCCATAGCAACTTGTAATAGAGGGGTTGTTCCATATTGGTTTAAGATGAGCAACAAAAGCATTATACTACAAATAATGCCCTGTTTAAGCTTAATGTGCTTGAGGTAGCAGCTTGGTAAGGACTATGGGGAAAACCCACATATTGACACTAAACCCCCCAAAAAAACAGGTTGAAAAATGGAGCCCACTCAATGCCTAATGACCATCTATTATTTCCCTTCCCCATGCTGTTTTAAAACAAAGTATGAAACTTCTGATGCTCCAAGGACCACTTTCTGGTACGCAGCTGTGCCGTACATAATATGCAGCACACGTTCATGTGCAGAAACCAAATAAAACTGGTAATTAGCCCCTGAAACAAATTAGAACGGAAGATGCAATTTTATTTTGCATAGTGCCTTTTCTGCAAACTGTGTCTCAAAACACATTGGAGAGTTAAGTAATGCAGAGCTTAAATAATAAGCGCGCTGGGAGAGCAAATTAATAGGAAAGGATGGATATTGCTGCAAAGCAGGGAAAATGGAGGTTGGGAAGAGCTGAGGATGGGTACTATGTGGAGCTTGGGTTGAGCCTCAGCTCTCCTTGCATGTTCGTCCCTCTGTGGCTTGGCCTCTGGGTGGTAAGGAGATGTGTCTGCGCGGGGCAAGGAGGATGGAGAGCTCTAGGAACACAGCGTGGGCTGAGCTGTGAGATGGATGAGGTTTGTACAGCAGGCTGTAAAATTAAGGAGAACAATTTTGAGCCAATTTGTTTGTCTTTCCCTTTCCTGGCTGAAGACAGAGGAGCTGTTGCACTGTGGCTCTCCCTTCCACTCCCTCTGCCTCATTGACTCAGCAGCTCGCTTTAAATCTCAGCCGAAAACATAACTTCTTCTCCTTGCCTGTAACTCTCGCTCTCCTTCTCCATGCCACTGTATTTAATGCTAACTTGGTAGCCGTATTTAATGCTGGGCAGTGCCATGGAGATACAGGGTGTGAAATACAGCCAGACTGCGACGCCATGGGCAAGAGACGTGTGGACTGTCGACCTTCTTCTCCTTCCTCTCCATCCCTGGAGATAGGGCTGCTGATAAATCCACCAGCTTTCACTCAATGCTGTAGGGAAGAGTGAAGAGTGTGTGGAAAAGTTTGCAAAATATCCATGGGTCTAATGGACCTAGTGTTGGACACATTGAAATCAATGACAGGGTGAGCTTTAGGAGGTCTGTGCCTTGCCTTACTCGAATGGAGTTCAGATTTGGGCCAGGCTGTCTTAGCATCACAAGGAATAAGAGGTAAAATTGGGAGAAAACAAAAGTGGGAAGCTTCTGAACCAGGGGTGAGCAGCAGAGCTCAGAGAAACCTCGTGTCATGGGCAGAAAAGAGCTGCTGCAGATCCCAATGCCTTTGGAATGCTCTCGTGATGATGGTCTCCTTCGTCCTGTGTTCCCCACAGAGGTCAGCTTGTCCCTCTCCCCATTCCTAGTGGGAACCCACAAACCTAGAGCCCTTCACCTCTTTGGTGGATGTCACTGCAAGAGCAGCACAACACACCATTGATTTTCCTTGGAGTTATGTGGTTTCAGAAGTGGCCGTCAGCCAACCCACAGGACCTTCACTAAATCTCCGAGCCTGCCGTGAGCTGTGCAGGTCTCTTTGGGGTTTTGCTGTGTTTGGGTTTTGGTTTGCTGGGATTTTTTCAATGCTGTTGCATCTGCAGTTTCCCAGTCTGTGTGTTTTTTTTTTCTTAGCACATTGGTCTGAATGGTTGCTTTGAGAAAGCCAGGGTGGTTTAGTGAATGAAATGTGGATGCAGGCGCTGCGGTCCAAGGATAGAAGCAAGACAAGGTCAGGGGAAGCGCTCTCTTTATGCTAAGTGGGATAAAAGCCAGTATCCAGCTTTTGGGTTCAGAATCAAAGTCCAGGTTCAAATCACCAGTCAAAGCTGCCGACTTTTGTCCCAGTGCATGCAAGGGGATGGTAGCTCCTGCATGAAGATTCCCAAGGTAGGTCTCAAGAATACCTCTGCTCCTGAATGATGGCAGGGATCGCAGTAGAAGGAAGCTACTGCATGGCTATTCCCTTCATTGGGCCCAACTTGGCCACTAAAAGTCTGTGTTGACTCCAGTAACTCCATTATTGGTGTTAAAGTAGTAGCCTGAGGAAGAAAGAGTATTTGTCAGGATGGAGGAAGCAGGTTTTACTGTGGGATCTACTCCCGACTCAGGATGAGACATGACACACTGCTGCAGGGAGGACGTGGGGGTGACCTTGCAGGAGGCTGCGTTTGTGCCAGTCTTGCAGACTTAAGGCTTTTGAAAGCCAGAAGTTTTAATAGGAGTGAATGATTCCGAGGTGCCTGTTTCAGCCACTCAGGACTGGTCGGCCTCTGGTTTAATTGAGGGTCATGGAGCACCTTGATGTCTGCAGGAATTGATGTACGGAAGTCCAAGGCAGCTGAAAATGGGGTACAGAGGGGCTTGAGCTGAACACCTTGGGGTCTCTGACAGAAGAGGCTTTGGCTCGTGTTGTCATTACTGCTGTTCCATAGAAAGAGTGTTTTAAGGGATCCATAACCCAGATTTCAGGATTGCGTTTGCTTCCTTGTGCAAAGCAGATGCAGAGCTGAGGCCATGGCACATATTCATGGCTTTGCTCAAAGAGAAAAGGGACTTTCTCTTTGGACTTCTTCACATTTGAAACCATCTTAAAGGTAATAATACACTTTAAAGGGTCCTTCCCTGAAGCAGTCTTTGCATACAGAGGAGTCCTTGTCTTCCCTCATCTCCACACACTTACTTCCCATTGTTTTGGTGCTCTGGAAAACCTTCCTTAGAATATCACTAATGAAGTCAGATAGGTGGGAGCTCGGGAGGGACGTGGCTTTCCCTGTGTTTTTAGGCCATTTATATACTGAAAGAGGCCTGCAGGGCTTTTATATGCTGAAAGATGAAACCACCTCCCGAAGCTACGCTGTAGAGATTCAGAGTGATTTTGGGGAACCTGGAGCAGTTCTTTGCAGCGCTTTTAACTCTTGCTTTAGTCTGATGGGATTTCTTCATCTCATTATGCAGCAGATAAAATACTGGCCTTGAGGAACGGAGTTACTGTTTCATACAAAGACTTAAAACAGCTTATTTAAAGTGAATTTTGGCTGTGCTGATGGGTACCAGAATGGTGGCCTTGAAATGGAAGTCTTTATAGGAAAAAGCGCAGCTTGGGCAGAAATGGTGCAAGGTGACCTATTGGTTTGCTAAACCATCTCACATTCCGCCTTTGAGGGAGCATCTGAAGAGGACAAGTTGACCAGGATTTGAAGTCTGCAAGTAGAGGTAATTGCAGCATAGGTATCGTGGAAAGCTTAGCTCCTCAGGGCCATGGCAGCATTCCAATACCACGATTTCTAAAGACCTCCATTAACCCAACAGCAGTGTTTAATAGGACAGAACAAGTAGCATTTAAAATCCTTAGTCTAATCCTACCCAGATTAAGTTGGGTTTAATTCCAGTTGTTAAGACAATTAAAGAGCAGTATTCAAGTAATACTTGAGGTTAAAGCCATAGATGTTTCTAAAACCGACTTGCAATTCTACACCTCAGTTTTTCCTGAAGGACATGTTCTCAATAGGTGCTATTTATTGTGCGCACCAAGAGCACATGCACATTGGAGCTGAGAGAGATGTGGGGACTTGATTGACGGGAGTATTTCACCTTTCTCTTTTGCCTTCTAAACAATGTCCTTAAGGCCAATGTCCTTAAGTTGTTACTGAATGCATGACAGGAGAGAGAGGGACAGTCATCTCCTTTGTCTCCAGGACTTATAGCAATGGGGTGTTTCATACTTGCATGGTTTCCCTGTAAGGGATGAGGGCTTCCTAACAAGGATACTGCAAGTCCAATCCCACCAGGTACCAGGGTCTTCTTGCACTGCAGAGCATCCCTTTTGATGTTGAGTGGCCCTGGGCACCCAGAGCCTGTGCCTGTTGTTGCAGTCCTGCTTTCATGCAGTGCAGCTGGACCATCCACAGCAGTGAGCCAAGTAATTCCCTCTTGAGCACTATTAATATCTTTCTTCTACAAGTCTCACAGTCTTATTATGGTGAATAATGAAGGCACGTTCCCTGACCTTTGCTCCTTCGATCCAAATTGCATTCTAACAAGTATATGTATTTTTGACCCATCACATGACTCCATCCTGGTCAGACTGAATTAAAAGCAAGTCAGACTTAAGAATGTATCGAGATGAAGGCTTTCCTGTTGGCACCTTGGTAATCTGCTGACTGCTGTCTCTCTCTTTTCAGTCCCTTTGCTACCATGAACTTTAACTGCATCCCAAGCAGTTACAATAAAGAGAGGTTATGAAGCAGCTTCTTGCCTTTGTCGTTTAACTGCTACAAGGCAAGCCAGTTCTGATGCCAGGCTTTATGATATCGGGGGGTAGATTTATTAAAACTGAAATAACAAGTCATTTTAGGTTGGGAGCTGTTTAGAGGAAGGGCTCTCTTTCTACTCTGTGCAGCACCTAGTGTGATAGGATCTGTTGTGTCGTGTGCTTGGGGCTACTTCTGCATGATGAATGTATCATTCCTCAGTTAATCTGTTTGTGGTTGTTGCTGTTGAGAGAATTTTAAGATGCTATAGGATTGTATTTGGAATTTAGGAACCTTGTATTTGTAATTTAGGAACCTTGTATTTGTAATTTAGGAACTCTGTGTTAGATATATACCCACTGCTGCAACGTGGATGTTCCCAAGAGGGCTCTCCTTGTCCAGAGGAGATGCTGCAGGGGGAAAAGTTCGGAAGCATTGCCCTAACATTAACACGTAGAGAGAAGCAGCATAGACCTGAATATTTATTGATTTTAATCAGATTTCTGTCTTATATCAGCAGTCTAATCTGGTGGACACAGTTTGCTATAGATATAACCAGAAAAACTCATATGTGTGTGTTTATATATATATACACACACACATATAAAATATATATTATCCAAGATGTGTTAATCTGTGCTATCTGAGCCTCTTTCAGCCAAAATGTCAGTTTTACTGTTTGGCATCTAGCTGGGAGATTAGGCTTGGAGATACAGGAAATCAACCCTCTCCTGGAAGTGTGACAGCCGTAGGCTGGGATCTAATATTTGCATGTGAAATGTATTTGGTTGATATTGCCTGAGACTTTTTATTGTAACTGCAGAGGATAAACCCCATGGAGATGGTTTGATTTGTTTGATATTTCTATTAGTTTATCATACGAGATTGTATCTCATTTATGTAAAGCAAGCAAACCCGAAAAAAGAGAAGCCATACGTTCTCCCCCTGGGCTTGTTGAGTTATTATACTATTATTACAGTTAATTCAGTATTATTTGGCTTTGAGGGGAATAGCTATTGTTACAGAAATGCTCCAGAGCACTTAATACTACAAACACTACCTAATTGTCCTGTAAGCAGTCTCATTGAAATCCATAGGAAAACAATCACAGGAACAGCTTTGGTATTAGCTCTGGTTTGAAGCGTGGATGTGGAATAGTTTTCGAGGTGCTAGAGCTCTCCTTTTGAGAAAACACATGCAGAATAGCAGCAAAACAAAGCAAGGCAAATACTTATCCTACCCCCTGTTATCAGCTGGGTTGTGAGTTCAAGACAATATCCATGTGTTGAAGTTTGTGTGGGGTTTTAGGGACTGAAAGAGGCACTAAGGCATAAAAGAGGACATCACCTTCCAGGGATATTTGTACTTTAGGGATCAAATATTGCTGTCCCTTTGGCTTTTGTTGCTCCACAAAAGGGGAACAGATGTAAATGAAGAAAACCTCAACTCAGCTGGCAAAAAGGGAATGTTTATTGAAGAGACACGGGTTCTTTTATGCTGCCCAGCCCCATGGGGTGTATTCTGCAGGTGCTCATAGGGGATGCTCTTTCTGGTCCATTTACCATTTCCCTCTCGCAGTTCCCAGCAGCATCACACTACAGGTGTTTGCTCATTTGCAGTAAATTTGCTGTTCCAGCAGAGAAGAAAGAGATTTACTCATTTTTTATTTAAGCCCTCTCGATGTTTGCATCTCATTCCCTGTCCTCTCCCAAGTCAGGCTCACGCTCACTTGTCTCACTGTCACCTGAACCGGGATGTGTGGAATACAGCGAGATTCCCCGGCAGCGCTGTGGAAGTTCTCTGCCCAGACAGGTGATTTTTCCGGAGCAGGCACGTTGTGTTTCCTGGGAAAGGCAGGAGGGAGGGAGCGGTGCTGGGGTTTGGGTCTCATTCTCCCTGCTCTGACTTTGCCCGTATTTTCCACCTTCTGCTCCTCTCTTTGAGTGTAGTAACACCTTTCGCAGCCCAGCTGTGTTTTTAGGACATGAGGAGAATCGTGGTCTCGAATCCAGGGCAAACAAATTTAGCAAGGAGAAAGTGGATCTGGATGGCAGGGAATGGAGAGAGGGGAGATGGCAGCACCCGTTGGGGTGGGGAGGGGATAGAAAAACCCTCTGAACTGGAGCCACATTGCTCCTGCTTTTCGCTTTTAATGGAGAAGTCGTCTTTTTACCCTTTGCAGCAGCTTTCAGGTCCCTTAGCACGATGCTGCCCTGCAGATGGGGTGCATCCACCCTAACCACTTGCTTCTATTTTATATCATGGATTTAAAAGGCAAGCTCTGGGAGCAGGGCGATGGGGAGCTGGGGGGGGGACAGCCCCGTGCTGCTGCTCACACGCGGATGCGTCTTCCCCTCCTTTCCCTCAGCCTTCCCGGTGGATTTTCACACCCACGCTCAGCAAGAAGTTTGGTGGGGATTGCTTTTGGGGGGGGGGGACAGGAAGGGAAAGGAGAATTATTAATGAGTTTGGAGCGGTTGCCATGGGAACCTGTTGCTAATGAATCTCTGGGGTTTCCTCTCCACCTTGAGCCACGTTTCCTGGTAATAGCGTTCCCATGGCAACGGATGTCACTGATACCCTGGCTGGTTCCTGGGCCACCGCCTCCGATGGGCAGATGAAGCTCCTTATTATGGCAGCCAGGGGATTTAGATGGTGCCAGTGGGCTTTCAAACCTGCCGGGCCCTCTCCTCAACCTCCTGCAAGTTCAGAGACTTTTCCTTTTTTAAGCAGTTTTGACATTTAACCAAAAATTCCAAACCTGATCCCATTCTCTGTGCTAGTTTTCCCACCGCCAGCATTGCTTCAACCTTTGCCTCCCACGTCGCTGCTTGCTATCTCCTGGCTGCCTCCTCTTCCTCACCATCTCCCCTTCGCTGACTCAGTGTCTGGGGTGAGCCAGTGCTGGGCGTTTTGGGAAGAAAGCCTGGGAGAGTATGGGAATTCCTCCCCAGCTCTTCCTAGTGGGCTCATTTGCAGAGTGAGGGATAATGAGCTGCAAGGTAATTAGTTTGCAGCCCTGTGGTTTCTCAAAGGGTGGAAGGGTCCCTTGGAGCTGGCTTTGTGCTTAGCTGGGTGGCTTGGGCTCTCTATGGGTCTTTGAGCAGTTACACCCATGAGAATGAGAAGTTAAAAGATGCTTTGCCTGTCTCCAGCCCTTGCAAATGGGGTGGGAGCTCCCAGGGCAGGCAGAAGGGGTCAGTGCCTGGCATTGGAATGGTTGGATGGTGGGAGAGGGCATGAGATGAACTAGTTGCACTAAGGGATTACCTGGTTTTGGATTTGTTGGGGTTTTTTTTCCTAAGTTTTTAGTGTTCTTTTGTGTGTGTTTGGTTTTTGGTTCCTTCCCTGTGGTCTGGAGCAGGAAGATACTGAAATGTCACCCCAAACCACGCAATTCCTGAGCTGAAATTCCTAGATTAGAGTCATTTTGGGGTGAAGGCCACGCTCAGCCTCCCCATTACCCATCCTTTAAAAGTTACTTAGCTCTCAATCCTAAGTTATTCATCTGATGTTCCAGATGGACAATGTCTCTGAGCACAGCCAAAAGCAGGGCTTGAACCTCCTCAAGAGCTCAGGATTCCGATTACCAGGATTTTCCTGGCACTCCCTGCAGAGAGGGATTTTTCAAGTCCAGTGTGTATCCATCGTCTTGGGCACCCCCAAAACGCTTCTCACCTCTTAAAGGTGACTTTCAGCTCTAAAAACCAGCTAGCCCTGGTGCTGCTGTTCCAGCTAAAGGGCTAACTGTGGTGGTGGGAAGCATTGGTGCAAGGAGCTGGCTTCTCCAGGAGGGATAACGGGGGATAAATGAGGGATGCCCAAGGCAGAGAGCTGGATCCTGCTGCGTGGTCGGTGTGCTGGACTGACACCAGATTCGTGTTTGTGTCTCCTTGATAGCAGCTCTCTGTAAAGAGCTGTCTTTGATTTCCTGTAGCAAGATAACTTGTGCTAGAACTGATTTCCGGCAGCACCATCCCCATACAAACTGCATAGGTGCGAAAGGCAGCTGGGAGACAAGGCAAAACCCCACATTTCCATTCCTGTTTGTTCCCAACTTTCCGGCACCCGATGGGAAACGAGGTGCATTTCATTAATGGACAATGTGCCTCTGTGTAATTGCCTGTCCTCCGGAGCGGGCAGCAAAGCCTGGCGCCAGCAGCTCATTAAGGAACACAAATTCATTAGCAGAGACCACAGCTCTAATGGCAGTCCTTGACAGAGGTTTACCTCCCAGGCACCTCCCCGGCGTTGCTCCGAGTGGGTAAGGCTGGTCAATGCTTTTCCAGCTGTCTCAAAGCTGGTTTTCCGCAGGGAAATTGGGTGTTTAAGCCAAAATGGAGCAAATGAGACGATCCAGCAATGTACAGTTCGAAAGAGGTGTTTTCTCTTTAATTTATGGGATGAATGGAACAGGACAAAAATACCCTCTGTATCAGCGATGTCTCATTGGCAAGCAGTGGAAAAGAGAATAATAGATGATTAGTATCTTAGGGCCCTGGCAGTTTATCTGCTCATGCCAGCTATCTTCAGGCACTAGCCCTGGTTGTAAATTGTCAATGAAAGGAGCAGCAGTCTGCGTAAGCACTTAAGTGCTTTTGCTATTCAAGGCAGAGCAGACACTGGAATCCATCAGAAGGTCTATTTTTCACCAGGCGGTATTGACTAATCTGTTACAGCCAAGTCACCTCTCATCAGGGGCTTTGGGCATGGTGATATTTTTCCCTCTCATAGCACCTTTCATCCGGGAATATTTATATTTTTGTTGCACTTTATAGGTGTGAATAAATCAAACCTCAGGAACTGAGGTGGAAGAACTGAGGTATAAGAGAGCTAGAGTAGTACAGGAGAGCAGGAACAGGACTGGTAGTGCTGAGAAATCCTTAATCCTTATTCCATGATCAGACTTTGGCTCCTTCCTAAACCAAGGATAGCAGAGGTCATTTCCCCCTGGATCTCCGTCAATGATATGAAAGCTATTGAGCATTAACAGTGATCATCTAGAGCCTTTTGGCTGTATGTATGGTATGAAAGAGCATGGCTAACGATACCTTGTAAAATGATGAATAATTTATCTGATGATTGATGGTTGCTCTGAAGTAGATACAAGATCCTGTACCCGTCTCACAGATGAGTAAACTGAAGCTAATTGAGTCTTTGAGAGATCATAAATTCATAAATAAATTGAATGTGTTCTAATACAGGATGCTGCTGTGATATTCTTATTTCAGCTCAGTAAATGGGAGGTGCAGATATAAAGTGTTGCAAGCAATGCTCATTTATGTTCCTTGTATCATGGTGCAGAAGCCAGTGTGGGACCGCATGGGCCGTGTCTGTCTCTGGGTGCCGGGTGGTTGCCATCCTTGCCCTGCGCATCCTTGTGCTCTGAGAGGGGAAGATGTGGAAGGAGATCTGTGCCCTGCTGATGTCCTGTCCCTAGGAATTGAAATCTTTCCAGTTCAGGTCATCAGTTTTATGGTGGAGGAGAAAATAGCTGCAGTGGAAAGCCCATAGTCATCTCTCATACACTTCTGTGTGAAAAAGCCTCTTTCTACAGCAGCTGTTTCAGAAGAGCATCAGTTCTGAGAGCCCTGGGAGGAGGGAACAGGTTTATGGGACTTGGAGGAGGACCTTGTGGCCAGTCTGACCATTGCTACATGCTTTTCCCATGTTCCACAATGAGAGAGGGATCTGGCAGCTGGTCAGAATTCAGTCACACACCAGTGCTACCAGATGTGATTGTATCTCTTGAATGCTTTAGTCAGTCATCTGAAGAAAGTCATTTGTGTCTGTGACACCTCAGAGGAGCATCTGTAGGCAAAAATGCTTCCCCTTCTTTTCTTATGGAGGCTGTTCATTGCCTTCTGACCTGGTGGGCACCAGGGCAGTTCTCCCCATCCCTCTGCACGTTGTTCCTCCATCTCATCTGAGGTAGCCCTTGGGCTGTTGCTGGAGTCCTCTCATCTGCTCTGATGTTCCTACCAAACACAGTGGAAGAGAGATGATCTCCCTGCTTCCTCTCTTCACAGCATCTCCTGCTGTGGTGAGGACCATGTGCGTGATGTCCTTTATGCTGCTCCTGGATGTTTGCTGCTGCTCCTTCCATAGGAAATGGCATACAAGAAGGGGCTGGTACCTGCTGGCGAGCTCTCTGTCTGCCTCCTTATCTGCTCCCGTTGCTTGTTACACCTCACAGAAAGACTTTTGTTGTTCCCAGTGTGCTTCCTCAGAGCTGCACATTGCAAAGAAGCCTTTTAAAAGTGACTTCTCCCTTCTTGTTGTTTTTACATTGGTTTTGAATGCTAAATATTTTATCAAATGCCTGCCTTCTAGCCTCTGCTCTTCAGTGCTCTCCAGTTCAGTATGTGCACTGCTCTAAATAGATTTATTTAGATGAGAAGCACATGAAAGAGCTGTCTGCTTTTCCAAAGGAAGTTGAGGTTTGGAGCAAACCAGCCATTTTGTCTTTAAACCTTTGGAGGCCACTCGGAGTCACTGTAAAATGTTTCGATGTCCTGTGGCCGTCTCCGATAGGTGCCTTGCTTTGCAAGGGCTGCTCTGAAACGGATGGGGCTTTGCCTAAGGAGCCTGGAATGTTTTGCTGCTTAATTTAGACTGTTTATCTCAAGAGGTCCTGGAGTTCAAAGACTTAAGAGATGCACTGAAGCCGT